>JANAVB010008717.1:37500-48210 GCA_029216955.1 Iris pallida | reverse complement strand
GAGCTGAGTGCCCCTGGTTTAGTCATGAGGACCCTGATAGGGTTAACTCGTGAGATCACATGTATCGTTTGTGCCCATGACGTAGTGTCCGTGTTTCTGAATGGCGAACACCAAGGCAAGGCATTCCTTCTCCACAGCGGTGTATCGGTGCTCTGGTCCAATCATCATTCGGCTGAGGTAATATATGGCCTGTTCATGGCCTGCATCGTTATCTGTGCCAGCAGAGCACCGAGGGAGTATTCTATTGCTCGTATATAGAACAGAAATGGTTTTCCAGGGACTGGGGCTACCAAGACCGGAGGATTTGACAGATATTCTTGATGCTATCGAAAGCACATTGGCATTCCTCGTCCCATACGAATGAGACTCCTTTCTTCATGAGGTGCGTGAATGGTCGGCATCGCCCATAGAGGTTGGAAATGAACCTTCTGATGTAAGCTAATCTCCCTTGAAGGCCTCTGAGTTCGCAGAGATTTCTCGGGGGACCCATCTCCATGATTGCTTTTGTCTTCTCGGGGTCTACATGGATACCCTTTGCAGTGATGATAAAGCCTAAGAACTTCCCGCTGGATACACCCAGGAAGGACTTCATAGGGTTCATCTTCAAATTATGTGTCCGCATTAGGTCGAATACCGTCCTTAGATCCTGCAGATGGTCTCCTTTGCTACGGCTCTTGACGGCTATATCATCAACATAGCACTCCACCGTCTTGCGTAAGTGGTCTCTGAAGATGATGCTCATAGCTTTTTGATATGTGGCGCCAGTATTCTTTAAACCGAAAGGCATGTCTGTGTAGCAGTACGTGCCAATTGGTGTTCGGAATGATGTATGCTTTTCGTCGTCGGGAGACATCTTGATTTGGTTGTATCCCGAGAAGCCATCCATGAATGACATGCGCTCAAAGCCACAGGTATTGTCGATCATGATGTCTGTGATAGGAAGGGAGAATTCATCTTTGGGGCATGCATCATTCAGGTTGCGGAAGTCGATGCAGATTCGAATCTTCCCATTCTTCTTGAGGACGGGTACTATATTGGCGACCCATTCAGGATGTTGCTCCTCACGAATGAAACCGCTGGCTATCAATTTGTTGACTTCAGCTTCGATTGCATCCATGATGCCTGGACGGAAGCGTCACTGCTGTTGTTTGACCGGTTTTGCGTCTGATCAAATGTTAAGTTTGTGAAGAGCGATGTCAGGATTTAACCCTGGCATGTCTTCATAGCTCCAGGCGAACACATCAATGTAATCTCTGACAAGTTCTAACAGCGACTCCCGTTCTTCGTCGGTGAGGCTTTTACTGATGAAGATCGGTTTTGGAGAAGATTCGCTGCCGAGATCCACTTATATGACCTCATCTTCAGTAGGGGGTTCTCTCAGTTCGAACCGCTTTTCCCATTGTGCATCTAATTGCTGGGCCTATGGCTCTAGTTCGAGGATTTCAGGGATGTCTTCGTCGTCTTCGTATGCGTCGGTGAATGCCATGTTGACTGACATGACTTGTCTGAATACATCCCCGATGCTGGTATCTGAGTCGGAAGTTGGTGATCTGGTTGAATGCGACTGTCAGCGCATTCTTCATCTGAACTTTCCGGGGTCGTAGTAGGCGTTACATATCCTAACCCGCATCGAGTTTTGTTATAGTGGTTCCTTGGTTTGCCCGCCGGGGCTGGCGGCTTCAAAGGTAATCGTCGCCCAGTGCCATAGTTTAATCCTGGCGTAGTCTCCAAATCATAGCCCTATTTCTGTATGAAATATTTGGATTGAGGGCTATAGAGATACAGAGGCAGTCTCCCGGCATCTGACCCGAGGTCGTCTTCTTCTATGGTGCGGGGATGAGGGTTGTTCGTCCGGCCGAAGATGACTGGATGATCTCCTCCCTTGTGTATTCGGTAAGCGTCTTCTACTGGAGTAAGCTGGATTACGGTGTACACATTTGTCACCTATATGTGTAGGTGAGCGCCTATACCGTGTTCTATAGCATACATCGTATATAGCTTATTGAGCTCGGTGTAGTTCAAAGATAACCCTTTATTGATGAAGTAAGGTATCTTTTCTAGGGGGATTACATCATCAGTGGAGGGGACATTTGTGAGGGCGACCACATACTTGGCTAGCTCTGGTTCCTCTTCGGCTACCCCTGTGTGAACGAAGACTGAGAAGACGATCTAGGAAGCTTGATCGTCAGTGGCCCAGTTAATGGAGCAGAGCACGGAGGCGTTGGCAGACTGGCGACCCCCAGTTTGGTATTCGATGTGGAGCGAAGAGTGGCTGGTTCGCTGGAAGTGTCAGACCTTGCATCGAGGCGACAACCTTTCTTGGGAAGGCGTATCATCAGTGGCTTGTCCGAGGGGTTGAGCTTCCCTGCTTGTGGTTGACTGACTCTTGGTAATCTGATGGTTAGTGGCTCCGTTGTGGGTCTCGGCACTTGGCTGGATCTAGGCAGCCGGATTATCATCTGCTCCTCTTGCGCCGAGAGGCTGATCGCGTCCTTCCGCAGAGTGGCGGTGAGGGGTGCAGACTTGCCTGGTTTGCGAGCTTGGAGGTGGATCGTCAGGCGTCCTTCCGATCCCGTGGCTGTCTTAGTATGAGCTTGTGCGTCTCCTTCATCCAGGTGCTTCTTTGACTTTTCGTATAAACAGGAGTCCGAGTAGTAAGATTCGACCCCTTTGAAGGGATCGATATCAGCAAACTCTGTCTTCACGAAGCCGTGTTTGTCAACATATTTGAAGCACTAGTGTAGCGTGGAAGGCACGATCATATAATCGTGTATCCATGGGCGCCCCAAGAGGATGTTGTAAGAAGTGTCTGTATCTATGACGTAGTAAGTGACCTCGGATTGGAGATCGCCAATCTGACACTTCAGACGAATCTTCCCGACAGGGTAGCTCCTGCCCGAATTGAAGCTACTGATGGCGGTGCTTGTAGGTGTTAGGCGATGCATTGGGATGCGGAGATGATGTAGCAGACCTTTCGGGATGATGCTTATGGAAGAGCCAGGATCAATGTGCATCCTATCCACCTTCACGTCGCCGATGTATCCCGTATAGTACAGAGGGCGATCATGTAGGTTAGTTTTGATGAACATGTCCTACGGAGTAAAGACGATGTTGGGCATTGCTCCCGTATAGGCACTATCTTGGAGATCCATGGGTGAGTCCTCCCCAGTGAGGTTAGATTGAGCGAGATAGGCATCGGTATTTTGGAGTGCTTCGCTCAATGCAATACGAACGTCTTTGGAGAGCCTCAGTTCATATAATGATAATTTGGCCGGAGTGTTAGCCAATTGTGCTAAGATGTCAAAGTTGTAGGGCCTCTCTAGCCCTTGGGCTGCGTCCTTTCGGAGAGATTTGTCGAAGCGAGTCTCCTTCGGCCTAGGCTTGTCGGTCGTCGAAGGCTGAGCCGGTCCCAGAGTATCAGTTGCAGTGGGTTGATGATTTTCAGCTGGACTATCAACCACAGGTTGGGATTGCGCTCCGGACCGCGTAACGACGGCTGTAGCTTCCTCGTTGTCTGCTGAAACTGTGCGGCAGGTCTTGATTTTTCCACTCTTTTTGTTGGTGGGAGATGGTATGAGCCGAGTCACTTCTGACACCAAGTCTGGATGGACCCACATGACCTCTCCTCGCGAGGTGGTGAGAGGAACTAGACCAGCAGCTTGTTCTCGGGGCGGAGGAAGATTGGTAATCTCCATTGTCGCGAGAGGGACGGGGATTACCCCGTCTTGAGTCTCCGTCGGAGGGAAGTTGCCGAATTGTACGGACACCATATTAGCTGCTACGGTTACCTCTTCAAAGTCGATGGCCAGAGCGTTCGAATCGATGTGGCTTTGGATGTACCGTTTTAATTGGTAGCAGTCATGTGTAGCGTGGTGTACATAACGGTAGTAATGGCAGAACTTCGGGTTCTCCAGATCAGCCGGCCGAGGCTCCCGTCTTGATGGAGGAAGCTGAATTCTACCTCTTTATGAGCATGTCTAAGATAGGCTTGACGTGGCCATCTTCGAAAGAGTAAGTGATTTAAGGCCATTGCTTGTCTGCTGGCTGTGGCTCGGGCTTCTGGGCCGTGTCGGCCACCATAGCCTGTTTTCCCTTGTTGTCCCGATTGTTGGAGGGGTTACCCCCATTATCGTTGTTGAGAAGCTTGCCCTTGTTTTCCCCTTCTGAAATGTGCAACCCCAGTTGGCGGGCCTTCTTCAGTCGTTCTTCAGCGCTTGTGGCGCTGATGATGAATGCCTTCCAATCTTTGAATTGACTCTCGCCCATCCAGAGACTGATCGTTGGAAGCAGTCTCTTTTGGCAGATTTCAATCAAAGAAGAATCCGGATTTTCGAAAGACAGCTTCATGGCGGTCTGGCGGAACCGCTCAATGTAGTTCCTCGTTAACTCCTTCTCCCTTGGACGACGTCCATGAGAGTGGACATAGTGACGTCTTGTCCGACTTCATAGAATCGTTCCAAGAATATGCGCTTGAAGCCGACGAAAGAATGGATGCAGTTGTCCGGTAGATTACGGTACCAATCGAAAGCGACTCCTTCCAATGCTCCAATGAATAACCGTGTGAGGATTGCATCTTCATGGGGCAGATGGTCGGTGGTGACCTCAAAGTAATGATGTATCGACTTGCTGAGGTTTTGCCATCATACGGGTTGATGTTGAACGGCTTATATTTTGGTGGAAATGGCACATCTCCCCACTGCAGGGTATGGTTGCCGCATTCTGAGATCTTGAGCATTTTCTCGGGCATGAAACATGGCACGGAGCTCCTGGACCTCTCTTCTGACTTCTCAGGTCTCATCTGTCGCGGTGGGGGCTGTTATTTTGGGAGGATTATTGCCCTGGTTTGGTGCCGCTGAGTTCGAATCTATATTGACTGCAGGGCCCGTGTTTGTTTGACCAGGCGCTCCTCCTTGTAAAGTGGACAGGGCCACTTTAATCTCATCTACAGACTTGACCAAAGCAAGTAATATGGCTTCGAAACGGTCGATGCGCTGGCGATCACTGGAGCCACCTTGATCGCTGTCCGTCATGAACACCGTTCTTACGTGAGGAGTGATGGAAGGAACGGTAGAGGATGTGCCCTCTGAGTCGTACCCATGCACCGAGAAGTCATCGGGATAGGTGGGGATGTTCTCTTCGGGGTCGGACTCGGAGGGGATGGTATCCCCAGCTTCAGAGCTTGGCTTGTCTTGAGAGTTACGGATGTCCTCGGGGGCATCAGCGTCCGTTGCTCCTGATGGAAGAGTTGTTTGTGCGGACTCGGTTCCTTGGAACATCGGATTGTTGCGGATGTTCGGAGGAGTGCTACCCCCAGCTCCTTCCACCCCCAGCGATGTGGATGATGAATTTCCTATCGCGATAAATTTTGTCTTTGAACGGGTGTGTTGGAACACACCAGTGGAGGACAACCGTTTAGACGACAGTTTTTTAGTTGTAGTGGTTGATATCTTCGGACTGGAGACGCTCATTTTCTTCCTCCTATCTTCGGCGGGAACTTTTTGAGCAGAATTGCAGGAGACAACAGGAGGTGCCTCATCTTCTGAGTTCGGGTGCTGTAGCCTTTGGAAGGCGGATGGCCGAGCTTCCGTCATTGCCGCGTTGTTACAGCAGCAATTGATGATGATTTGGGTGCAGCGATGTCCAAGCGAGGACTCTTTGCACACCGACACTCCTTCTTTTTCCTTGCGTTTGTGGAGGATCGTCTCCCGCAGGTCAGAGGAACCACTTTGTCTGTTCGCCGCGGAGGGCTGGACTTGAGCAGTTGTATGCAACTTTCCATCCGAGGCCCGTATGATAGTCAACGGGACGCTCCGATAGTCAGAGGTTGGGACAGCTGACTGGGCTCGATGAGCCCGTGCTGCCCTAGACTTCCTTCTTTTAGCACTTGTGGATGCGTAATAGGAGGAGTCCAAGTTGAATGCCACAGAGTCTGGCTTATCATACAGAGAATCATCAAGGTCGGGACCGTATGAGAGACGGTCGAAGACCGATCGAGAGAAGCGTGGAACGGATACTATGCTGCTAGAGTTGGGTACCATGCAGGCTGTCTGCATGCGTCATCTTCTGCTGTCGGATGAGTTGTCTTTGGGCGTCTAGGAGTCACGACCGTGCAGGCTGGCCGCATGCGGTTGGCAATAGTGGCCGTATGGGTTTTCTGCAAGCGACTGACTCCTGTAGCCTCATGTGTTTCATCCATGTGATTGGCGACTGTAGCTGCATAAATTATGCGGCTGCCAGATGTGGCCGCATGAGTTTTCTTCATGCGGCTAGCGGATGTAGCCGCATGAGCTTTCTCCCTGCGGCTAATACCCTTATGCGGCTCGGATCGCATAGAGTTCCTCTTTGCCCCTGCAAGTCCAGTATCATAGTGTTTTCTTCTGCCGAACTTGGGGACAGCAGAGTTGTCTACGGTCTGAAGTGGGGCCGCATGAGAGTCTTTCTCGCCGTCTTGAGCAACAGAGGGTATCCCATCGAGGGCTTGGAGAGGAGCAAATGATTTTGGCCTCCACTCTTTGTGAGCCTTCGTCCCGCGGGTGCGCTTCTGGACCGGGCCAGCGCTTCCTTCGGAGAGCATCTCTTCAAACGCCTGTTGGTCGAAGCGGACAACCATCTTTTGTTGCGTGGAGCCAAGTTTGGCTGCATCCGATTGCATCACCAACTCCTCAGCCGTGGAGAAGTTAGTCCCCAGCAGAGTCGCCATCGTGTTTGCCATTGATCATAAAAGTACAGAACAATTATCGGAGGACTGAACTTAGACTCACAATACAAACTCGCTTGTACAAAGAAAGCCTAGGGACGAAAACCTAGGTACAGCAATCTAACTACAATTGTTTCTTTTAGATTCTGGAGGGTGACGATAGAGGCTCGGGAAGGCGACGGCAGCCCTGCCTTACTCCTTGGACGATAGGTATGCAGCCTTGGCTCCTTGTGAAAAGATGGTTGGCGTTGACGAAGAAGTGCTCTTTTTGCTCCTCTGTTTCTCTCCTGGCTTCTTTCTCTCTCTCTGTGTATTCTCTCTCTGACTCTGTATATTTTTATTCTTTTTGTTGTCGGTCCTTGTGCAAAGAAATGATGCTGGCTATTTATAAGAGTGGGGTATGATCATTAGGGTTTGCTAATGATTATTTGTTTGGAATGTCGACGCTCCTTTAATCCATCTGAACCCTTGATCCTGATTACAATGAATCTAGGCCATTAATGCAGATAGCACCGAATCTCGTGAGCAATTAATGCTGATTGCTTTAAATCTTCATGATTGATTATACCAATACCCGATTGCTTGCCACGTGTCCCATTGGCTTGATGATAAATGATATGCCTTGATCTCAGTAATTATGACAATGATGTCAAATATATTTGTTAAGATTTGGTTAAATCGTTGATTGATCCGATGCCACGTGTTTTGATTGTGGGTCCTGCCAGAGCCGCATAGGATGGGCAACGCTTGAACCGCAGGGAGATACTCTTCGTGAGCTGCATAGGACAATGCTTCATCGAACCGCAGGGAATGAACTCTCAATGAGCCGCATATGCATAGTCTTTACGAGCCGCATGAGCTAGCGTTGTATTGAGCCGCAGGGGCTGAGCTCTCAGTGGGCCGCATATGGCTGATTTCTGCTAGTCATATAGGGTGACTTCTCAGTGAGCCGCATGAAGCTGTTCTCTATTTAAGCCGCATGAGATTTGCCACGTGGCAACCTAGGATTTCTGACAGATTGGGTCAGAGATCTTCTTCTTTTTCAAAAGCGTCTGTCATTATGGCAGAGCCATTATGACACTTTATGCCAGAGCCGCCACAGTCGTCAAATTATGTCAGAGCATTAAATGAGGCCACTATTCAAAGGGCCAGCTATAGGAAAGGATCACAGGGGGACACGTGGCATCGATCGAGCCGCATATTCCTGCTGAACCGCATACACTCTAGAGCCGTATGAGACGGAGAGTCTTCCTTTGAATTGTATAAGACAGCTCCCATATGAGCCGTATGGGCTTCGTATCCGGAGCCGCATGGACCATTATTCTGATATTTTCATGCTTCTACAAAGATATGTTGAGATCCTGTACCCTTGACTTTGGTGGTTCATGGAAGAATCATCTGTACCTGGTAGAATTCTCTTACAACAATAGTTTCCAGGCCAGTATCCAGATGGCACCCTTCGAGGCTCTTTATGGCAGGAAGTGCAGATCCCCGCTAGCATGGGACGATGTCGGAGAGAGGCAGATGCTCGGACCCGAATTGATTTCCCAGACGGTTGAAGTGGTCAGGAAGGTCAGAGATCACCTCCGAGTTGCCCAGGACCGCCAGCGCTATTGGACCAATGCTCATCGACGTCCCTTAGAATTTGCTGTCGACGACCATGTATTCTTTAGGATCTCGCCTAACCGCAGCGTCATTCGCTTTGGCGTGCGGAGAAAGCTTAGTCCTAGGTATATAGGGCCATTCGATATTCTAGAGCGAGTAGGAGATGTATCATATCTTCTCGCTCTTCCGCCGTTGCTAAGTGAGGTGCATGATGTATTCCATGTGTCCCAATTACGACGGTATATTTCGGACCCGAGCCACATCCTAGACCATTCGGAATTGGTTGTTGGTACCAACCTTTCTTATGAGGAGAGGCCCGTGTCTATATTGGACCGGAGGGAGAAGACACTCAAGAACAAGACTATTAAATTAGTCCGTGTTGCTTGGGGTTATCACTCTCTAGGTGAGTCAACGTGGGAGCGTAAGGACGACATCCGATCGCGATATCCCTATCTATTTGACTCGTGAGGTATAATATCTTTCTTATGCCTTACGTTTTCCCTTTCTTGCTTGCATTGTATGATTGTATGATTGAACTGCTTAGTATAACTTGCCTGTGCTTAATGTAACTTGTCGTGACAATCTCTAGCTCCTTGATTAAATTTCGAGGACGAAATTCTTTTAAGGTGGGTAGAGTTGTCACCCTCATTTCCCGTATTTCCCGTATTTCGTATTCATACTCGTATCTGGATTTTAGCGTGTATTTTTATTTTTCTCAACTTATGGAATTTCGGTATTTCTTGTATTTTAGGTTTTGTCATGGCTCGGTTTTAATTGGATTGGATTGGGTTGGTTTGGTTTGGTTTAATATGTATTGGAACACCTTAGCCTAAGCTCCACCCTCAACACACCACATCCTACCCTCTCTAAAACTCTACCAACTTTTTCTCTCTCCTCATAAACCTCCATTAATTTCTTCTTCTCCTTCCTCTACACAACACTCTTCTCCTTCCTCAACACCAACCCATAGGCAAGTGCACCTTGCCACCACATGAGAACCCTCTTTTATTTGTCCATTTGCTAGATTAGGACATGGTGATCAACATTAGAACTTGGTATTTGTGATTTGGAGTCTCCATTGTTCTAGATCTAAGTTTTCTCCATTTTTGATTTTACATGGTTTTGATCTATTTAGGTTGGATTTTTATAACTTTTGATGTTTCCATGTGGAAGAGAGTTCAATTCCACCTTGGTTGGAACTTTGGAAATCCGGATTTGGAGTTCGGATGGCCGAGTTGTGATGCTTTGAAGTTTTTAGAGCCATGGAAGCTTCTTCTCAGCCATGGAGAAGAAGACCCTTTCTCCTACGTGCGTGTTTTTACGCGTACGTAGCTCCTTGCGTGCATAACTTTTCGCGTACGCAGCTCTCTTGCGTGCGTGACTTTTCGCGTATGCCGCTCTCTTGCGTGCGTGCTTTTGTGCGTACGCAGCTCTCCTGCGTGCGTGACTTTTCGCGTACGCCGCTCTCTTGCGTGCGTACTTTTGTACGTACGCAGCTCTCCCTGTGTGCATGACTTTTTGCATACGCAGCTCTCCTGCGTGCGTGACTTTTTGCGTACGCCGCTCTCTTACGTGCGTGCTTTTGTGCGTACGCAGCTCTCCTGCGTGCGTGACTTTTTGCGTACGCCGCTCTCTTGCGTGCGTGCTTTTGTGCCTACACAGCTCTCCTGCGTGCGTGTCTTTTCGCGTACGTAGCTCTCCTTCGTGCATGTCTTTTTGCGTACGCAGCTCTCCTGCGTGCGTACTTTAGCTCTCCTGCGTGTGTGCTTTTGTGCGTACGCTGTGCGTGCCCTTGTGCGTACGCTGCACCCTGAACCCCTTGCTTAATCCATTGGCTCTAGGAGTATTGGTTTTATTTCTCAACTTGGTTTCTTTGTTTGTGGATTGAGTTTTCCTAAGATCTGTTCAACACAGCACGACTATCTTGATCCGACACGACCTAACACGGTTTTCAAGTAATTGTTTATGACTAGTACGGTTTTCTGTGGATTATGATTTTGGTATTCTCTGATCACCTTGCTAGTGATCCCGTGGGGTGCATACCTAACTTGTAACTTGTAATTAATCCTTGTGACATGATAACTTGATAGTTGTCCGTGGCGGCGCACTCCTGACTTGTAGCATGACTTGATAACTTAATGCTGTTGCGACGGCTAACTAACTTGACCTGCCTTGACACCGTGGGTAGTTCTTTCTTGCTTGCTTGTTAAATCCACTTGTACTATCTTCCATCATGTCTATGATGGGACTCTTGAGTACCACGGTCAGGAGCACCTACTAAAATGGATTAAGGTTAATAACTAGAATAACACAGTAGTCATGAAGAGATGACACAGCTACAGGCAATCCCGTTACCTGGGCGCTCTTGGGATCTGTAGCCTGCCGACGAGTAGGGCGCATTTCCAGCA
>JANAVB010008717.1:0-32500 GCA_029216955.1 Iris pallida | reverse complement strand
GTGACCCGATGTGTTTGGCTGACAATGCGTACTATACCAAACTTATTTTGGATACAATTTTTCAAGCTTTGATGTATGATATAGAGGGTGTCTTACGGGAAAAACAATCACTCAAATGGGCCCGATCTATAGTGAGTGCCAATTGATGGCCTTGTACGACTATCCAGAGTAAGAGGCGAAGGCAGATGCGATAGATGATCTGCTGACAGATTTGAAAGGTGCTGCCTCAGACCTTCAGAATTTTGAGCGCAGTCTTCTGGCCCTAGCTGCTGTAGAGCAAGAGAAAATGGCTTCTGAAACAACCTAGCACGAGCTGAAATGTCGAGCCTTGACTGACAGACTTGTCGAGATCGAGGCCAAAATTGATGAAGTGATCGACGCCGAAAAGGCTCCGGTCTGCCGTCGTGCAGCCTCGGAGGAACAGTACGAGGCCCTTCTGGAGCAGATCTAGAAGCTAGAAGAGACTTTGGCCCTTGCAGAGAGCGAGTTGGATAAGTCTAAGGACCAACAAGAGGTACTTCGGCAACGCTCCGAAACTATGACCCGGAAGAAGGAAAGTATTGGCCTACGCCAGGCGAAACTGTCTTTTGTGTGCCAAAACCTGTCCCAAGTTGAAGATGAAGCTACTCGACGTCAGAAGGCCGAGCGTCGAGCCCAAGCATTGGTTGGCCCCCAAATTGCTCTTTTGAGAGGTCGACTAGAAGAACTTTAGCATCAGTCTTCGCAGTTTTGACCTCCATTTTGTCTTTCTATCTTTTGCTTTTTGTAAGAGAATTTTTGTAGCCAAAGAAAGAAAACCTTTCCATTCTATAAATTAAAATTTGGTTTTGCTTGTCTTTTTACTGTGAGCTTTTTTGTACAAGAGTGAGAATTCCCTCAGAGGTAGCATAACGTGAGGGGATGGAGAGGACTCTGCTGGGGATAGGGTGTTTACTCAGAGGTTATATAGACATGGTAAATACGATGTTTTTGGTGGTAAAAATTTTCTTACTCAAAGGTTATATGGACATGGCAAGGATAGACTATACGGGTGTATAGAACAACTTAGAGATAATATGGACGTGAAAGGTTCTATAGATAGTTATGACAATCACGAGGGATTGTCATATATGGAAGTAATGTCTACTCAGAGGTAATATGGACATGGTAGGCACAATCTTCGCTAGGGTATAGAATAATAATTCATAGGTAGTATGGACATGAAAGTTTTCTAGATAGTTGTGACAACACAAGGTTATCATGGAAGAGACGAGTACTCGGAGGTAATATGTACGTGGTAGACATGAACTTCGTTAGGGTGTAGAATAATAATTCTGAGGTTGCATGGACATAAAATATTTTCTACTGGGAGAGTTATGAAAGAGGTGAACTTAGTAATAGAATTCATGGACACCGGCGAGGGATGTGGGAACCTATGCTCATTTGAGCTTCAGACATAGTATTTCTTCAGGAACTTGCCATTGATCGGCATCATTAGCAAGCCGTCGTTATGTTTGGCCAGTCGGTGGGCCCATTGGAGTAGATCGTCTCTAAGATGAACGGTCCTTCCTACTTGGGCTCAAATTTTCCAGCTGTCTTGTGAGTCATCACCATCGGTCTTCGAACTAATAAGATAAGGTTACCCACTTGGAATGTTCGTTCCTGGACCTTTTTGTTGAAGGCCTCGAAAACTCGAGGTTGATAAAGCTCGATTCGTTGCTAAGCTATCGAACATTTTTTATCCAACGTCTCTGACTCCTATAGCCGTCGGCAATGATTGTCTTCGTCAGTCAGCTAGTTGGTGATAGCTACCCATAGAGATGGGATCTGGATCTCCAGGTGAAGCAGTGCCTCGCTTCCATAAACCAGAGAGAATGGTATGTTGCCAATGGGTGTCCGAACAGTTGTACGGTAAGCCCACAGGCATTTGTCGAGCTTTTCATTCTAGTCGTGCTTATTAGTGGAAACGAATTTCTTGAGCAGCTTGACGATAGTCTTGTTTAATGCTTTGACTAATCCATTCGCTGTAGGATTGTAAGCCGTTGATGCCACATTTTTTATTCGATTTTTATCGCAGAACTGATGGAATGCGTGGCTCACGAACTGAGGACCGTTGTCGTGGATAATCCTTCTGGGAACCTTGAAGCGGTATATGATGTCATGATTGACAAAGCTGATCATTTTTGATGTTTTTACCTCGGCCAGAGATACTGCTTCCACCAACTTATAAAAGTAGTCGGTGAGGGGGAGTATGAAGTGTCTTTTGAAGGATGGTGGACTGATCAGCCCAATAATATCTATTCTCCATGCTTCAAATGGCCAGGCGATCGCTGTGTGGTATAGGAACTCTGAAGGTCGGTGGATCAATTCAGCATGCAACTGACATACCCGATACTTCTTTGTATAATCAATGGCCTCTGCCATCATAGTAGGCCAGTAGTAGCCCATGCGACATAGTCGGTCTTGTAACCTAGGACCAGGCTGATGGGCTCTGATGTACCATCGTGTGTCTCTCGGAGTGCCTCTTGTGCTTTTGTATTGGATAAACATCACAGAAGAAGCCCGTCATATGAACAACAATACAATATTTTGGTAGATATGTCGTAGAAGAATCGAAGAGGGCATCTCTTGACAGAAGTAGGGTCCTTCGGGTCTTCAGGTAGGATTTCGTAGACTGACTAGTCTATAAACGGGAATCACCAGTCTTGAACGTTAACATTACTATCTATTTTTACTGAGTAACTCAGAAACATGTAGATTGTTCATTGTATAAACTAGCTCTCATTCTATTACCGTGACGGTATATTGGGTTCCAATAGGAGCTGCCAGAGAACCTGCGAGGCCAGCGAGTGCATCGGCCTCCAAGTTTTGCAATCGAGGTAAATGTTCTATAAAGAACCCTATAAAGGTGGAAATCATATCGATTGCTGCTTTGTGGTAAGGAACCAGATCTTCATGAGGGACCTCGTATTATCCTTGAATCTGGTTAATGATCAGTTTCGAGTCACCACAGGCCTGGAGTAGTCAACTCCAACTGTTTAGCGAGCTGAAGTCCAATGAGGATTATATTATACTCAGTAATGTTATTGATGCACGACTCCATGAGAGAATATGCACGGTAGATGACCAGGCCATCGCGGGTGATGAGAACGACTTTGACCCCTACGATGATCTCGTCTTTGGGTCCTGTTCTTGAAGTGCCGTCAAATAAAATGTGCTAAACTTAGTTATCTGAGAAGGCATTGGACTCTAGGACTTCATCAGGAATGTCGTCATAGAGCTTCGATGTCTCTGGCACAGGATGTGCCGCCAAGAACTCAGCCAATGCTTGGCCTTTGACTGCCTTTTGTGAGACAAATACTATGTCATAATGAGTCAAAAGTTTTGCCTATGTGTCCAATCGCGAGTTTAAGGCCCTAAGCTTGGACATGAGGACCTTGAGGGGGTTGACTCGAGAGATGACATGGATTGTCTGTCCGGCCATATAATGTCATGTCTTCTGGATGGCAAAGAGCAGAGCAAGACACTCCTTCTCTACAAGATTATACCGATGCTCGATCCCAATCATGGTCCTACTGAGATAGTAGATCGCCTGTTCGTAGCCTTTATTACTTTTCTGGGCTAGCAAAGCACCGAGAGAATGCTCCATAGCTCGAACGTATAGCAGGTAGGTCCTTCCCATGACCGGTGCTACTAGTACTGGAGGACTAGTAAGGTACTTCTTGATGTCATCGAACGCGCGCTAGCATTCTTCGGTCCATACATAAGAAACCCCTTTTTTATTAGTTTGGTGAAGGGTTGACACTGACCCGAGAGATTTGCTATGAATCTTCTGATGTATGCCAGGCATCCTTGTAGGCCTCGAAGCTCACAAAGATTCTTCGGGAGAGCCATGTCCAAGATCTCCTTAGTCTTATCAGGGTCAATATGAATACCCTTGGCTATGACAATAAAGCCTAGGAACTTGCCACTGGAGACTGCCAGGAAAGACTTGGTTGGATTCATCTTTAGTCGATGTTTCCACATTAAGTAGAATATAATCCTTAGGTCATCCAAATGATAGGATTTCTTTTTTCTCTTGACAGTAATATCATCAACGTAACATTCTACTATCTTTCGGAGAAGCTTGCGAAATATGGTGCTCATAGCCCGCTGGTATGCTGCTCTCGCATTCTTCAACCCACCTTTTGAGTCCGAAATGAAGTATGGTTCTCGTCTTCAGGGAATATTTTGATCTGGCTATAGCCTAAGAAACCATCAATAAAGGACATGCGTTCGAAGTCACACGTGTTGTCAATCATCATCTCGGTAATCAGGAAGGAAAACTCATCTTTTGGACATGCCGAGTTGAATCCCTGAAGTCTATGTAGACCCGAATTTTTCTGTTCTGCTTAGTGACTGGGATAATGTGTGCCACCCAATTCGGGTGTTTCTCTTCATGAATGAAGCCACTCTCTATGAGTTTGTTGACTTCTTTCTCAATAGCATCCATACGTTGGGGCAAAAACGATGCTGTTGCTATTTGACCGGCTTAGCGTCGGGTGAGTTATTGAGACGGTGCATAGCAATTTGCGGGTCTAAACACGACATGTCCCCATAGCTCCAAGCAAAGCCATCGATGTATTCTCGAATAAGTTGTATCAGAGATTTCTTGTCTTCTCCCTTCAAGTTTTTGCTGATGAAGGCGGGTTTTGGAGTAGCCTCATCTCCTAGTTCGACTTGGACGACTTCATCTTTAGTGGAAGGTTCACGCTGTTCGAAGTGCCATTCCGATTGGAATCCCAGGCGTTGAACCCGGGGTTTATCTTCAAAGAATTCAAGTATTTGGTGTCACTACCACTTTTCTAGCTTGAGAGTATTTTGGTCATTTTCAAAATTTTAGAATTTAATTTGAATTATTATTATTATTTATAATTAATATGATTTTTAAGTAATTTTTAGAATAATTGATTTTGGTGTTTTACTGACTTTGGCTTATGTTGACCTTGGAGACTAATCTAGTGGCTAACCTAGGTCATGACTAAGTGATTAGGATTTGAAAACCTAGGTTGACTTAAGTTCATGAGGATTAACTCATTGGGATTAGTTTGGTGAAATTAGGGGCTAGATTGATTAAGTAATGGCTTGTGAAATCACAAGTCATTTTATGACTAATAGACTTAATGGCCATAGGCCCACACCCATTGAACCAAGCCCTAATCCTAGAAATTCTGGCCGGCCCACTATGGTCATCCTCCCCTATTTATATCCTCTTGAAATTAGGGTTGCCTCTTTAAGAAACTTTGCCATTTGGAAGAGATGAGTCCCCATCTTTGTAAATCCTTAGAAAATCCATTTCTTCTCCAAATTCCTTCAAACAAATTACAATAGGACCTAATATTAGTATCCTTGCTGTTATTGATGAGTATTTGCTGAAAGAACACAATTTGAGGGAGTTTGGTGGCTTGTGAAACTCTTCCCATTTGGGGATTTTGACCCATTGTTCACCTATAGGTATAATTCTTTCTATTGCTTTTAAATTCTGTTAAAAATCATTTCTAGGATGTCCTAACCCTAACATAACAGTAGGATAGGCTAACCCTATAATTTGGACCCATTTCGTGTCCGTATCGGACACGTATCAATGTGTCTAGGTTAGTGTTCGACGAAATGCCTCAAAGGGCATTTCGTTCGATTTTTGTGATTGTGTTTGAATGGAAAAATCCATTTTTGTCTCGCTTATACATTTCTTGGACACTGAGCACATTTTCGTATTGGGTTGGGCCGACACTAGCGCGTGGACACGCGGTCGTGCACCCACGCGCGCGGGCAGATTTCTCCCCTGCTACTCGATTGTGGTTTCTCTGTGCACAGAGGATTTCAACCCTTGAAACTCGACATGTGAGTCGTGTCCATGACTGACACGAGATTCCTAGAGTTTCAGGGACTCTCATGTCGTGTCGGACACGGATTCATGCTTGCACATGTGTTACACTGTGCGGTCCAGTGTGTTATATTGTGTTCTGTGTTTTATTGTTTTTAATGCTTTTAATAATGTTTTAAATTGTTAAATAGATTCTAAATATCATGTTTAAACCTCTGTTATATTTGTGACATGATTAACTTTGGTTTTAATGAGGGGTTTGGATTTCGAACATGAAATTTGGGTTTTCACTGATACTGTCTGATACGTGTATTTCCAGTTTCCCAAACCAGTTTAATTCTCTATTGTTTACTGTTGTTCAACTATATTTGATCCCCACATGTTACATTCTTGATTAACTAAGTTATTTCATTCAATTAAAGGCTTTTGGTTGTGAGATTTATGTTTGGACTTTTGAGTTCATTTTTGAAATTGTATGATAACCTGAGAACCTCTGTTTAAACCTAAAATTTGATGTTCAAAACCATGTTATTTAGACTGATTTTGATTCATGTTAATGTATTTCAAAACGTGAGATTGTATAACTGAGAATGAGGGGGGGAGGTATTGAATTGATTTATAAATCGATTTCCTTTCCTTGAATTGACTAAAAACTGATTTCCTTCATTTATTTTAATGTTTGTTAACTGTTGAAACCTGGGTTGTTAAATCTGAAATCGATTATGGGAGTTGTATTTGTGAACTGAGTGAGCTAAGGGATGTTAGTATTGATTTGGATTTCTTGTTTAAACTGAAACTTGAGACTTGTTCTTTCGACTGATAGGATTCAATGTTATTTGCCTTCCACCATTTCCCAGTTTTCTTATAACTTGGGTAGGAATGTTAACTGTTATGATTTAAGCTAAATTATTTTTCCTATTTTGGTGAACTGAGAGTTAGTACTAAAACCTGGGATTTAGTTGTGTTTTCAGTTCTTTAACAACTGAGATTGGTTTGTGTTCCAGTTTCTGATAACCTGAAATTTGAATGTCTGATTTGATTCCTTCTTTGTTTTGGCTTATAACTGAGTTCATATTAAACTAAAAGTTCATGTGTGTAATAACCTGAAATTGGATGTAACAACCTGAGATTCCTCCTCTAGTTGAACTGAAATGATAACCTGAGAATGTGTACTTCAACAGAGTTTCAATTCTTCTAAAACCTGGGGTTCTTAATTCTGAGAATGGGAGTGATTATGAAATGTTTTAGCTATGAGAAGTTTTCCTATATATGTGTATCTGTGTGTTAATATATATATTATATATATGGTGTATGTATATATAGGTTATGACATGTCATGATATGTGGGATTTGTGTTATGATATGGTATAGAGTGGATACCAAATGACATAATGTATTGTATATATATTATATTATGTGATTGGTATGGTTAGGCATGGTATGCCTAGTGGAACCTAGAATAGACTTGTTAGAACTTAGAATAACTTGCTAGACCTATATTAGACTAGTTTGACTTAGGTTTGGCTTGGTTGACCTAGTTTGACTTCTAAGGTTGACCAGAGTTGACCAAGAGTTGACTTTGGTCTAGATTGACCTAGATTCATGTAAAACATATTGTAGTGTATTACATTTCTATTCTGGACTTGTTGTGACTTGTACTGTTCTAAATAGGAGCCAGACACCACTCCTCGGACAGTACTTTCATCTCGGACTTTCAGTTAGCAGGCGAGTACATTCTCTGATCTTTTCATACCTGTCTGGACTATATTCATGCTCTAGATTACTCTACATTATGCTGACACGTATCTTCACGGATTAGTACTATATGGATCCCTTCCCGAGATGTTATCCCTCTATGGGTGCATCGGGTATTTATTGTTCATGTACTTTATCATATGCATCAGGTACTCCTTGTACTCGTACTAGTTCATACTTTTACATGTTCTCATGTGCTTTTATGTGCCTATCATATGCCTCATGTACTACTCATTACATGAGTTCACGTATCTTAGTTGTATTCATATGCTTATGACATAACTTGAACGGATCCTTGTGTATTGATTGGGGCGGGGTGAGTAGAATTTGTTATGTGGACACAATTCCAGTAGGTATTCATGTGCTCCTTATTGGTATTCATGTGCCCCCAAGCCGTTTACATAACCATATTGTACTCTAAATCACGTAGTCACTTACAGTCTCTACTATCATGTATTTACTTTCAGTTACAAAATATCTCATGTTTACTTGTACTTCCATTCAGCACTTCCTGTATTTTACTCTATTGCCTGATTTATTTTCCTAACCTACTATGAACTGTTGAGAGATATGTGCTCGTTCCCGTCCTGACCGGACCTGTTGAAATATTACAGAGGATGAGGCTGAGGCGTTCTGCCCTACTTACTACGGAGCCACACTAGATTAGTGCCTGGACTTGGACCAGCAGCAGGATCCATTAGCAGTAGACGACACTCCATTAGTTTAGGATTGTCTTACTATTTTGGATTACTGTATTAGACTTTGAGATATTCTGAGATGTATTATTTTAGACACTTAGAATTCTGGATTGTATCTCTGTGATTCTCTGTTCTGGATATTTTATCTTTCATTATCATTCTATCTTACCTGTTCTACCTTAGCTGTGGTTGAGTTATATTTCTGTTATGTCACCCCCATTCGGGGAGTATAACTGTTATTACCTTCGAATTGTTAGTTGTTGTGACCTAGGACAGCGTTCTACCGCCGATACTGCGGCGTAGGCTGGACGTACCCACGTCTTGTGCCCTTACTCTAGGGTGCGGGTCCGTGACACGTTTTTAGTGGTGGCCCATGCAGGTCTAGGTTGGAAATGTAGTGGTATTCGAACTAGAATATCGCTGCAGCCTGCAGTAGAAATTAGCATTTTTTTGAAGGTACTCAATCACACTAGGAAAACATCTTATCAGATTCCGTATATCTATTTTGCTGCTTATTGTCTTCCTTAGAAATTTAAATTGTCCTCCTTTGATTTTTTGACTCATTTTCAGTAATTGCTTCTTGTTTGATCTGTGTCTCCAGGATGGTTGAGACGCGATTGCATCGCCCCATAACGGGAGAGGCTGGAGAGGGGTCTGCCACCTCTCGTGTCCAGCAGCCAGCTCCCAGTGCCACAGGGCCTGTGTAGCCCTCAGGAGTCGGTGTTTCTGCCACTTTTGGAGGAGCACCTCCAGCAGTCAGGAGGCCAGTTGTGATTCCAGAGATCCTTCCCATGCAGCAGCATCCGCCTGCGGGGATGGTAGATGCTGCCCATCTCTTTTCCTTCGTGGAGAGGATTCTGGAGTCGCACCAGCAGCAGCAGACGAGGCAGACTACCGATTTTCAGCAGGGGATTGATGAGGCGTACCAGCTAGTTCGTACCACGGTCGAGATGATCACAGTTCAGGGGGCCCAGCAGCAGCCCCGTCGGAGGGAGAAGGACATACAGGACTTCCAGAAGATGCACCCTCGGGAGTTTTTCGGCATGAAGGGCATCCATATTGCAGACGACTGGGTTGAGCACATCGAGGAGATCTTCCGACTAGCAGAGATACCAGCTCGACTCCAGATCGAGGCAGCGGGCAGCCAGATGCAGGATTTGGCCCGTGCATGGTATCAGGCAGATCCCAGAGTAGGGGTTGAGGGCCAGACTTGGGCCCAGTTCAAGGAACTCTTTAAAGAACAGTTCTTCCCTGATGTGGCCTTGGGAGGTATCGAGGCACATTCGAGGCTCTGGCTCAGGGAACCAGATGGTGGCGGAGTATGTCGGGGAGTTTTGCAGACTGGACTGGTTTATTGATGATTTGTCTGAGAAGATGAAGGCGAGAAAGTTTTGCCGGGGTTTGATTAGAGAGGTTCGGTCGCTGACTAAGAGCGACCAGAATGCCACTTATGCTGAGATATATTCCGGGGCTATAGCGGCGAAAGACGACCTAGGGCTGAGGCAGAAGAGGGGTCATGACTTCCAGAGTGGCAACAGCAGTCAGGAGCAGGCCAAGAGGCCTCACTTCCAGCCGCAGCAGCAGCAGCAGCAGAGGCCAGCTCAGCAGCAGTATCAGCAGCAGGGTCGTGTACCCTTTCAGCAGCACCAGCAGCAGAGAGGGCAGCAGGCACCTCATCAGTAGTCATTTGTGCCTTCTGCAAGAAGCCGAGGCACATGATCCATGAGTGCAGGAAGAAGCTAGGCAAGTGCCTACTTTGTGGTGCGGGAGATCACCAGTTGAGGGACTGCCCAGGGGCTTTTGGGCAAGAACAGCAGGGAGGTGGAGCCAAGGCTCCAGCAGGCCAGCAAAGGAGACCAGTCCTGCAGACCCAGCAGCAGAGTTTCCAGCAGCACCAGCAGCAGGCACGAGGTGGACATCAGGGGCGAGCTTTCGCCATGGCAGCTAAGGATGCCGAGGCCATCGGAGAGCTGATAGTAGGTTCGGTTCTCCTAGATTCCCTTCCAGCATTTGCACTCTTTGATTCTGGGGCATCCCACAGCTTTGTGTCTGTATCGTATGCTATTAGACACAGTTTGGTTTCTGAACCATTGCCTAGGACCTGCAAGATCACGACCGGGGGTGGGGTCATCCTCGTAAGTGATGTTTGCAGATGGCGGAGTGTCATTTTGGGAGGCTGAGAGTTGGGGGTGAGTCTACTAGTCATTCCATTACCTAACTACGATATTGTATTAGGTATGGACTGGCTGAGTAGACACCACGCCCGCATTGATTGCCGTAGGGGTAGAGTTTTGTTTGGGTCGCCAGGAGAGCCAGAGTTTGAGTACACCCGACGGCAGGCAGAGCAGGACGACGGAGTCTTCTGTGGAGCATCAGTCGAGGAGCAGGTGGCTCCGTATCCCTTGATCGCAGAGTTTATGGACGTGTTTCCAGAGGAGTTGCCAGGGCTCCCACCGGACAGAGATGTAGAGTTCTCGATAGACTTGGTTCCCGGCGCGGAACCGATCTCCCAGCATGTCTATCGAGTGAACAACAGCGAGTTAGTGGAGATGAAGAAGCAGGTGGATGAGCTGCAGGACAAGGGTTTCATTCGCTTGAGTTCTTCACTTTGGGGTGCATCGGTACTTTTCGTACCCAAGAAGGATGGGTCGGTACGTATGTGTATCGACTACAGGGCACTTAATAACCTGACAATCAAGAACAGATACCCACTGTCGCGGATCGATGATCTGTTTGATCAGTTGAACGGAGCTCGGGTCTTCTCCAAGATTGATTTAAGGTCGGGTTATCACCAGGTGAAGGTGAAGAGGGAGGATATTCCCAAGACCGCTTTCAGGACGCGGTACGGGCAGTTTGAGTTTTTGGTTATGCCGTTTGGGCTAACCAATGCACCAGCAGTGTTTATGAATCTAATGAACAAGGTGTTCCACCAGTACTTGGACAAGTTCGTGGTGGTGTTCATTGATGATATCTTGATATATTCTAAGACGGAGGAGGAGCACGAGGAGCATCTGCAGATAGTGCTAGAGACTCTCAGGCGGGAGCAGCTTTATGGGAAACTCTCCAAGTGTGAGTTTTTCTTGGACCGGGTGGACTTCTTGGGCATGTGGTGACTGGAGATGGTATCTCAGTTGACCCCAAGAAGATTGTAGCAGTTGAGGCTTGGACAGCGTCGACTTCAGTGGCAGAGATCAGGAGTTTCCTGGGGCTGGCAGGATACTATAGGAGATTTGTGCAGGATTTCTCCCGGGTTGCAGAGCCGTTGACACGGTTGACCCGGAAGGATACTGAGTATGTTTGGTCAGAGGAGTGTCAGGCAGCTTTTGATGAGTTGAAGAAGTAGCTTACGACAGCTCCGATTTTGACATTGCCTTCAGGATCAGGTGGTTTCACTATTTATAGTGATGCTTCAGGGAAGGGGCTAGGTTGTGTCTTACAGCAGCATGGGGAGGTGATTGCCTATGCTTCCAGGCAATTGTGTCCCCATGAGAAGAACTACCATACCCATGACCTGGAGCTGGCGGCGGTGATTTTTGCATTGAAGTTATGGAAGCACTATCTGTATGGCGAGAGGGTGGAGATTTTCACAGATCACAAGAGCTTGAAGTATGTGTTTACACAGAAGGAGCTCAACATGAGGCAGCGCAGGTGGTTTGAGTTGATGAAGGACTTTGACATCGCACTTCAGTATCACCCGGGGAAGGCCAACGTGGTTGCCGATGCCTTGAGTAGGTATCCGACAGCCATGTGTTTGACTATGAATCGGCACCTGCTTGCAGACTTGGAGAGCCTTGGGATTGAGGTGATGGTGCCAGGAGTGCAGATGCAGTTATGGGGCCTTCAGATACAGTCAGACTTGATGGACAGGATCAAGACGACACAGTTTGATGATGTGGCTCTGCGGTGTATCCGAGAGCAGATCAGTGCAAGAGTGTAGGATGTTGAGTTCTCACTTGCAGAGGATGGTACCCTGAGGCACGGTTTCCGGTTATGTGTGCCTAGCGGGGAGCTCAGAGAGAAGGTTATGCAGGAGGCTTACAGATCGCAGTACTCTATACATCCTGGTGCCAACAAAATGTACAAGGATCTGCGAGAGCATGTCTGGTGGTACGGGATAAAGAGGGAGGTGTCCCACTTCGTAGCTAGATGCTTGATCTGTCAGCAGGTCAAGGCAGAGAGACAGAGGCCCGGAGGATTATTGCAGCCATTGCCCATTCCAGAGTGGAAGTGGGAACATATTACCATAGATTTTGTATCGGGGTTGTCGCGTACGCCAGGAGGGAAAGACGCGATTTGGGTCATCGTTGACAGGTTAACCAAATCGGCCCACTTCTTGCCATTCAAGGTGGGTACGTCTACAGAGAGGCTCGCGGAGTTGTATAAAAGACAGATAGTCAAGATTCACGGAGTTTCCGTCAGCATAGTCTCAGATCGGGATAGTCGCTTTACTTTCCATTTCTGGAGGAGTCTGCAGACTAGCTTGGGCACTCAGCTCAAGTTTAGTACTGCATACCACCCCAGACGGACGGACAGTCGGAGAGGACTATTCAGACCCTTGAGGATATGCTAAGGACGTACGTACTGGATTTTGGAGGTTCCTGGGAGGATCACCTGCATTTGGTAGAGTTTGCATACAACAATAGTTTTCAGGCCAGCTTTGAGATGTCACCGTTTGTGGCTCTGTACGGGCGTTGGTGCCGTACACCCTTATCTTGGGATGATGTTGGAGAGTGAGCTTTACTGGGACCAGAGATGGTTGTTGACGCAGCCGAAAAGGTGAAGCTCATCAGGGACAGACTTCGCGTGGCACACGACAGACATCGGCACTGGGCCGATAGCTACCGGAGGCCGCTGGAGTTTGAGGTACAGATTATAGATAGGATTAGAAGTAGGTTGTATTTTTGTTTTGTTTGTTTAATTGATCATGTTTGATTTTTAGTAACTTGAGACCTTGCTTGTGATTAGATTGGAGATATGGTTTTTCTGCAGATATCTCCGACTCGTGGTACGATACGTTTTGGTGGAGGTGGGAAGCTTAGCCCGCGCTTCATCGTCCCTTTCGTTATCAGCGGGAGAGTCGGTGACGTGGCATACAGGCTAGACTTGCCACCTGCACTAGTGAGAGTTCACAACGTATTTCACGTATCACAGTTGAGACGGTACGTGGCTGACCCTAGCCATGTGCTCGATCACTCGGAGATAGAGGTTGGACCTACTCTCAGTTATCCAGAGCAGGCTGTGGAGGTTTTGGATCGCCGGGAGAAGGTATTAAAGAACCAGGTGATACCCTTGGTACGCGTCGCATGGAGGCATCATTCTCCAGGAGAGTCTACCTGGGAGCGGAAGGATGAGATGCGTGAGCGGTACCCCTATCTTTTTGGACCTTGAGGTATACTTTTCTATCCTTCTTAGCGGTTAGTTTCGCCTTTAAATTTTGAGGACGAAATTATTTTAAGGGGGGTAGATTTGTCACTACCACTTTTCTAGCTTGAGGGTATTTTGGTCATTTTCAAAATTTTAGAATTTAATTTGAATTATTATTATTATTTATAATTAATGTGATTTTTAAGTGATTTTTAGAATAATTGATTTTTGTGTTTAGTGACTTTGGCTTATGTTGACCTTGGAGACTAACCTAGTGGCTAACCTAGGTCATGACTAAGTGATTAGGATTTGAGAACCTAGGTTGACTTAAGTTCATGAGGATTAACTCATTGGGATTAGTTTGGTGAAATTAGGGGCTAGATTGATTAAGTAATGGCTCGTGAAATCACAAGTCATTTTATGACTAATAGGCTTAATGGCCATATGCCCACACCCATTGAACCAAGCCCTAACCCTAGAAATTCTAGCCGGCCCACTATGGTCGTCCCCCCCCTATTTATATCCTCTTGAAATTAGGGTTGCCTCTTTAGGAAACTTTGCCATTTGGAAGAGGTGAGTCCCCATCTTTGTAAATCCTTAGAAAATCCATTTCTTCTCTAAATTCCTTCAAACAAATTGCAATAGGACCTAATATTAGTATCCTTGCTGTTATTGATGAGTATTTTCAGGAAGAACATAATTTGAGGGAGTTTGGTGGCTTGTGAAACTCTTCACATTTAGGAATTTTGACCCATTGTTCAACTATAGGTATAATTCCTTCTATTGCTTTTAAATTCTGTTAAAAATCATTTATAGGATGTCCTAACCCTAACCTAACAGTAGGATAGGCTAACCGTTGAATTTGGACCCATTTCGTGTCCGTATCGGACACGTATCAATGTGTCTAGGTTAGTGTTCGACGAAATGCCTCAAAGGGCATTTCGTTCGATTTTTTTGATTGTGTTTGAATGGAAAAATCCATTTTTGTCTCGCTTATACATTTCTTGGACACTGAGAATGTTTTTGTGTCGGGTTGGGCCGACACGAGCGCGTGGACACGCGATCGTGCACCCACGCGCGCAGGTAGATTTCTCCCCTGCTACTCGAGTGTGGTTTCTCTGTGCACAGAGGGTTTCAACCCTTGAAACTCGACATGTGAGTCGTGTCCACAACTGACATGAGATCCCTAGAGTTTCAGCGACTCTCGTGTCGTGTCAGACACGGATTCATGCTTGCACATGTGTTACACTGTGCGGTCCAGTGTGTTATATTGTGTTCTGTGTTTTATTGTTTTTAATGCTTTTAATAATGTTTTAAATTGTTAAATGGATTCTAAATATCATGTTTAAACCTCTATTATATTTGTGACATGATTAACTTTGGTTTTAATGAGGGGTTTGGATTTCGAACATAAAATTTGGGCTTTCACTGATACTGTCTGATACGTGTATTTCCAGTTTCCCAAACCAGTTTAATTCTCTATTTGTTTACTGTTGTTCAACTGTATTTGATCCCCACATGTTACATTCTTGATTAACTAAGTTATTTCATTCAATTAAGGCTTTTGGTTGTGAGATTTATGTTTGGACTTTTGAGTTCATTTTCGAAATTGTACGATAACCTGAGAACCTCTGTTAAACCTAAAATTTGATGTTCAAAACCATATTGTTTAGACTAATTTTGATTCATGTTAATGTATTTCAAAACCTGAGATTGTATAACTGAGAATGAGGGGGGGGGAGGTATTGAATTGATTTGTAAATCGATTTCCTTTCCTTGAATTGACTAAAAACTGATTTCCTTCATTTATTATTTCAATGTTTGTTAACTGTTGAAACCTGGGTTGTTAATTCTGAAATCGATTATGGGAGTTGTATTTGTGAACTGAGTTAGCTAAGGGATGTTAGTATTGATTTGGATTTCTTATTTAAACTGAAACTTGAGACTTGTTCTTTCGACTGAAAGGATTCAATGTTATTTGCCTTCCACCATTTCCCAGTTTTCTTATAACATGGGTAGGAATGTTAACTGTTATGATTTAAGCTAAATTGTCTTTCCTGTTTTGGTGAACTGAGAGTTAGTTCTAAAACCTGGGATTTAGTTGTGTTTTCAGTTCTTTAACAACTGAGATTGGTTTGTGTTCCAGTTTTTGATAACCTGAAATTTGAATGTCTGATTTGATTCCTTCTTTGTTTTGGCTTATAACTGAGTTCATATTAAACTAAAAGTTCATGTGTGTAATAACCTGAAATTGGATGTAACAACCTGAGATTCCTCCTCTAGTTGAACTGAAATGATAACCTGAGAATGTGTACTTCAACAAAGTTTCAATTCTTCTAAAACCTGGGGTTCTTAATTCTGAGAATGTGAGTGATTGTGAAATGTTTTAGCTATGAGAAGTTTTCCTATATATGTATATCTGTGTGTTAATATATATATTATATATATGGTGTATGTATATGTATATATAGGTTATGACATGTCATGATATGTGGGATTTGTGTCATGATATGGTATAGAGTGGATACCAAATGACATAATGTATTGTATATATATTATATTATGTGATTGGTATGGTTAGGCATGGTATGCCTAGTGGAACCTAGAATAGACTTGTTAGAACTTAGAATAACTTGCTAGACCTAGATTAGACTAGTTTGACTTAGGTTTGGCTTGGTTGACCTAGTTTGACTTCTAGGGTTGACCAAAGTTGACCAAGAGTTGACTTTGGTCTAGATTGACCTAGATTCATGTAAAACACATTGTAGTGCATTACGTTTCTATTCTGGACTTGTTGTGACTTGTACTGTTCTAAATAGGAGCCAGACACCACTCCTCGGACAGTACTTTCATCTCGGACTTTCAGTTAGCAGACGAGTACATTCTCTGATCTTTTTATACCTGTCTGGACTATATTCATGCTCTAGATTACTCTACATGATGCTGACACGTATCTTTACGGATTAGTACTATATGGATCCCTTCCTGAGATGTTATCCCTCTACGGGTGCATCGGGTATTTCATGTTCATGTACTTTATCATGTACATCAGGTACTCCTTGTACTCGTACTAGTTCATGTTTTTACATGTTCTCATGTGCTTATCATGTGCCTCATGTACTACTTATTACATGAGTTCACGTATCTTAGTTGTATTCATGTGCTTATGACATAACTTGAACGGATCCTTGTGTATTGATTGGGGCGGGGTGAGTAGAATTGATTATGTGGACACAATCCCCAGTAGGTATTCATGTGCTCCTTATTTGTATTCATGTGCCCCCAAGCCGTTTACATAACCCTATTGTACTCTAAATTACGTAGTCACTTACAGTCTCTACTATCATGTATTTACTTTCAGTTACAAAATATCTCCTGTTTACTTGTACTTCCATTCAGCACTTCCTGTATTTTACTCTATTGCCTGATTTATTTTCCTAACCTGCTATGAACTAGTGAGAGATATGTGCTCGTTCCTGTCTTGACCGGACATGTTGAAATATTACAGAGGACGAGGCTGAGGCGTTCTGCCCTACTTACTACGGAGCCACACTAGATGAGTGCCTGGACTTGGACCAGCAGCAGGATCCATTAGCAGTAGACGACACTCCATTAGTTTAGGATTGTCTTACTATTTTGGATTACTGTATTAGTCTTTGAGATATTCTGAGATGTATTATTTTAGACACTTAGAATTCTGGATTGTATCTCTGTGATTCTCTGTTCTAGATATTTTATCTTTCATTATCATTCTATCTTACCTGTTCTACCTTAGCTGTGGTTGAGTTATATTTCTGTTATGTCACCCCCGTTCGGGGAGTATAACTGTTATTACCTTCAAATTGTTAGTTGTTGTGACCTAGGACAGCGTTCTACCGCCGACACTGCGGCGTAGGCTGGACGTACCCACGTCTCCTGCCCTTACTCTAGGGTGCGGGTCGTGACATTTGGTCTTCCTTCTCGATTGGGGGATCTGTAGAGACCATATTGACGGATAATATCTTCTTGAAGGCTTGGCCTTTACTGGTATCAGAGTCCTAGGTTGAGGAGTCGGAAGAGTGGGAATGCATCAAGACCTCCGGCTCTGAGCTATTCGAAGTTGTTGTGTGTGTAACGTAATCCAATCCTCGATGAGTACGTTGGTAGTATTTTGGGACTTTCTCTTTGGAGCATGAAGTCGTAAGGGAAGGCGTCGGTCTTTGCCATAGTTCAGCCCTATGTTGCTATTCAAGTCGTATCCTATCTTCTGGATAAGGGTGTTTAGTGTGAGTATTGTAACGGTAGAGTTGCATCTTGCCGTTATTGGGTTTCTGTTCTGTAGAAGCCAACTACAGATGATGCTCTAATCGACGAAAGATGATGGGTTCCTCCTCCATCTTCCTTGTTGGAACCAAGAAGTATGTGCCTTAAGGAGGGACAACTCGCCTTACAAGAGTAGCGATTGTCACTTGTGTTTGTAACATATATAGAGCATTGTCTAAGAAATACCTAGTGTTCCAAAGCGCACAAGAGTAATTCAAAGACAACTTCTATTAAGAAAATGTAAAATTTTATCCCGAGGAATTACATCATCTAAAGAGTGCGCCTCAATACCTAGTGGAGGAGGTTTCCCCTTCAACTTGACTACCAAGGGAGGTATAGTCGAAGGTTCCTACGACTTCATAGTTGGCCTTGGGGCCTTTCAGGGAACCCTTATTTGTATAGGATCCTGGCTAACGGCTAATATTTTCGAGGGTGATCGAATCGAAGCCTTGCCTCGAAGCTTGATGACGAGAGGAGCTAATATTTTAGGAAGTTTCCTTTCAGTCGAACCCTCAATGGTTCTTCCCCGACAACTGTGCTTTCCGATATAGTATTTGCCTCGTCGTCATCATCATTAGCATCATCGTCCCATAGGACTGACTTGTACGGCTCAACATCTGTACAGTATGCTTCGAGTCTTCGAAATAGGTCGATGTCAGTAAACTCGGTTTTGATGGTCCCGTCGTTGGCCACATACTTCATGCATTGATGGAGAGTAGAGGGCACGATAATATACTCATGAATCCATTATCGTTCCAATAACATGTAGTAGTTTATATCGGCATCAATGACGTAGCAAGTTACGTCAGTCTGGAGATCACTTATTTGGCATTTTAGGCAAATTTTACCCAGGGGGCTCACTCTTTCCAGCGTTGAAGTCACTGATTGTAGTGTTTGATGTAGTCAGTCAATGCATTGGGATCCTCAAAGCTTGGAGTAAACTCTGAGGGATAACGCTAAGAGAAGATCCATGGTCGATGTGGATTCGATCAACCTTAATGGTACCAATATACCGTATGTAGTACAGGGGTCTATTGTGCGGTTGTTCTTCAGCAACGTGTCCTGCTGGGAGAAGGTGATGTTAGGAATCACCTCGACGATAGTGTGTGAAATATGGGTATGCAGCAGGCTCCTCCTTGGATGGTTTCACCTGGATGAGGAAGGAGTCAGCAGTCTATAAAGCTTTGTTGAGGGTGTCTCGATTCTCTTTGGAGAGACGAAGGAGCTCGAAGGGTGACACTCGAGCCGTAGTATTGGCTAGCTATGCCAATATGTCAAAGTTGTAGGGCTTGATTGGTCCTACTGTCGTGTCTTTTCTCAGAGGTTTGTCAAAGCGAACCTCATTTTTCCTTTTCTTGTCTGCAACAGGGGATTGAGACGGGCCTATTTTCAATGTATCGGAGCTGGTGGCTACAACAGGGTGATGTGTTCCCTCCTCTAGAGCTAATTTTCTTCTCGCTAGTGAGTTGGGCGAGTGATAACCAGAGTATCATCAGCTGATCTAGAAACCATATGATATGACTTGACTTTCCTCCCCTTGATAGAGTGCGCTGTAGTGACCATCATGTCTGGGGCGAGATCAAGATGGATCCACATTACTTCGCCTTATGACGTTGTTAATGGAATGAGGAGTTGAACTTTATCCCGGGCTGGTGGAAGATTGACTACCTCCATCATTGCTCTCGGGATGGGGACTATGTCGTCTTGAGCCTCTGTTTTCGGAAAACTTTCGAACTGGAGAGTGGCCATGTTGGCAATAACAGTCTCTTCCTCATAGTCGAGCGAAATAACCTTGGCGTCGATGAGGTACTGGATCTTTAATTTCAACACGTAGCAGTCACCTGTCGAATGGTGAACATACAGGTAGTAGTGGTAGTATTTTGGATTGTCCACTTTTCCATTTCATCGGGACGTTTAGGAGGCGAGAGCTAAAGCTTGCCACCCTTTGTCAGCATATCAAAGAGTTCTAGTGTGTCTTCGTCATTGAAGGAGTATGTCTCTTTCGACCTATGCGCTTCGGCCGGCTTAGGGTTCATTATTACTGAAACCTTGGAGATGCTGATGGTTATGGCTTATTTCTTTTTACCGTCCTTGGGAGCGGGATTGTTGCTAGATGTGCGGCTTTCTTTCTTCGAGCAATGGGAAACTCAGTCCCAATAGCTGTGCGTCTTGAGGGCGTCAACTCTGTACAAGGAGCACTATGCCACAATTTGATTGCGGAAAGCATATTTTTGCGACAAGAGTCCATAAGCATGGGCTCTAGTATACCAGAGGGTAATCTCAAAGCGACCTAGCAGAATTGCTCAATGTATGCACGTACAGGTTCCTTCTCCTTCTGGACGATGTCCATGAGATTCAACATTGTCACGTCTATTACCCTTTCGTAGAATTGATTGACGAATAGGCGCTTCAAGTCTTCGAATGATGAAATACAGTTGTTCGGGAGGCTACAAAACCATTCATAGGCCACCCCCTGCTGTGCTCCAACGAATAAGTTGGTAAGGAGAGCATCAACTTTTGGTAGATGCCATGTTACTGATGCAAAGTACCTCAAGTATCAATGGGGAAACTCTTTCGTATCGAAAAGCGTATGCATCTACAGATTTTATTTGGGAGGATAAATCACATTATTCCATTCGCAGGATATGGTTGCCGATTTCCAATCTTTTGGAGTGATTTTGCTTTTTTTCTGGCATCGTGCCGAGTGTAGAACTCTTTGAGGGTCTGTTTGTACTTTACTCGACATTGCAGGTCCTGTTGTTGATTGTGTAGATGATGTGGGCACTGCTTGGCTCAGGATATGAGGCGCATTGGACCCGCCATTAATCCCTGGGTCTTGGTTTACAGGAATGGAGACAGTGGGTGTCAATTTCTCCTTGATCTCTAAGACGACGGAAGCCAAGGTATTCATAGTATCGCTCAACGTATTTAGGCCTGTCTCAAGGGCCTCTATACGCTTCTGCTGACTGGATCCTTCGATGCTATCCATGTTGTCACCTTCGGTCGTGAACACGGACGTTATATTCAGATAAGTAAAAGGAACAGTGGATCTTTCGCTCTCTGTTTCAGACGCCTGAGTCCCATCATCTTGAGGATAAACTAGTAGGTTGCAATCATCCTCAGACTCATTGTAATTGCTATCCCTAGCCTTTTGAGTGCCTACGTCTACGGAAGTGTTTGTGAATACAATCCTTCATTGGGTTGGAATGCAGAATTGTCATGAATGGTGGAGGGTTGGCCACCCCCAACTAATGTAGTAACTGACGTGTTATCTCCTTGCGGTAAGGATCCTACTTTGGATAGCGTGCCATGGAACACAACCGTACTGGGCATTGCCGTCTTGCTACCCCAGGCCAGTTTTTGGACTTGTTGGCCGACATGGGAAGATTTTTGGAAAGCTTCTTGAGAGACGGCAAACCTCGTACCACATTGCATGAAGTAACACGTAGTTTATGTTCTTCTTTATTAAACGCCATCGATCGCAATCTTTGGAAGGCAGACCACCTCTTTGGCGACGAAGCAGATGTCTGGCAACAACAACATTGATGGTGATCTGGGTGCAGTTGTACCTTGATTTAGACACGTTCTGCATCACAGACCCCTCCTTCGCTTTACGCTTGTGGGGAGTTATTGAGGTCTCCACTCCTGTATTTCTATTGTGTGCACAGAAAAGCTACACGCAGGAGTGAGAATGTGGAAATAGCTTCTCTCTTCTTATTTCCTGCGCGTGAGACACACTTAGGTCCTGATTAGAGAGTTGCTGATGAGGTAGACTCCTTCCATGCTTACAGGAATATTATTCGCACGAGTCTTATCTCGATAGTAGGTACCCCTGGCTTGAATCGTGAGCATGAGTGCTCAAGTGACAGCAAGGTTTTGCCGGTCGAGGCATCGAAGCACTCGGACCAGTTTTGTATAGCTTTACATTTGTTGCGCGTGTGAATGTCAACATGGGCCTTTGGTCTGATGTCGACATAGCACTTTGATCATGCGAAGCACGTGCTTCCTTGGATTTGTTCCTACTACCCCTAGAAGAAGCATAGTATTCAGATTCTAACAGAGTGGTTGGCATAACACTTTTGCCGTGTAAGGCACATGCCATCTTGGACCTCTTTGCATTACCCTTAGAAGGTGTATAACGTTCAGAATCTAACATAGCCTTACCCAATGGGTAGGCAATTTTGTCGAAGATAGAAGTTCTCGCATGTGTAGCCTCCTCCGTCGGTGCGCTTCTTTCGATATTGTGCCTTTGCCAGGCCCCCCTTAGGGGACCCGTACTCCTCGCTACATTTTCTCGAAGTGGGAACTAGGCGAGACGGCATGTCAGCAGCAGCCGAAATCTTCTTCGGGGCTTCGTCGTTCAGGTGGTTCTAGGGCACAGTCTTCTCCTTTGTGCTACTCGTTACAGCCACCTTCGGCACCCAAGTGTATCGAGGGTTCTTCGGTTTACGAACCTCTTCGAAGGACTCGACTTCTCCTCAGAAAGGAGATCTTCGAAAGCTTGTTGGTCGAAACGTATGACCAACGTCTTCGGAGAAGATCCCAGCAGAGTCGCCATCTTGTTTACCATGACAAAAGGTTATACAAAATATTTGTATATTAAACGTGTAAAGAGTATAATCGATTCCTAAACAGGAGATCTAAGTAGAAAGTTTTCTAGGGGAAGTGTGATGGTAGAGATCGAAAACTGTAGCGACTCCATTACTCCGTTGACGATCTGACAACGAGTTAAACTTGCTCTGGCTTTCTGGTGCTTGTGATTGGAACTCTTGCGGTTCTAATCAAGAGGTTGCCGAAGTTGTGACAATTTTGAAGCCTGTTTATCGAAGGAAAACTCTTTCTATTTATAGGGAAGCACACTTACAATGTGCCATAAGGATTGTGCAGGAATACTGCACGTAGAGATATGTGAGAATCTTGAAGTTGCACGGTAAGGGCTGCTACTAAGCTGACTCATGGCGAACGCTGGGATTATTCCTTATCAAGATCTTGGAAGAATTATCAACATAACTGAATAAACGACACGTGGTGTGTGTTATTATTGATCGGATGAACCTGAGCAGATTTTGTTCCTATCCTCAAAGTCCAATTTTGTCTTATCTTAGGGGGCTATTGGTTTAAACAAACCGATTGGACATGGCCCTCGTCCATAAGAATAAACTTTGTCCTTATCTGTGGTTGAAACAAATTGATAGGACATCGCTCTTATTAATAGAATAAAACTCTATTCTTAACTTAAGGGCGGTGGTTTAAACGAAATCGATTGGGTAGTATCTAAAAAGATACAGATAACCGACTTGCCACGTAGAACTATACCACCTCATAGGACTGCACGTGTATACGAGCTACACTTCTGGTGTGGATTCGATGTCACTATACTTTTAGGCGACGAAGAGACTGTATTTCGAATACAACTAAGTCACTGCACTTTTGGGCGACGAGGAGACAGTATTCTGAAAACAATGGAGTTAATGTGTTTTGGGACGACAAGTAGATTGTGTTTTGAAGACGACGGAGTTACTGTGCTTTGGGGCGACGAGTAGACTGTATGTCGAAGAAGACGGAGTCACTGTGCTTTGGAGCGACGAGTAGACTAAATTTTACGGACAAAAGAGTGTTAACTAAAGAAGCCATTGAATGGGTTGCGCTTCTGGGTGGGATGGAAGGAGCTGCTGTTTTGGGTTGAAGCGAGGGAGCTGCGCTTCTGAGTCGATCCGAAGTGATTTTGCTTCTGAGTCATGCTGAAGTGGCCGCGCTTCTGAGTCAAACTGAAGTGGTTGTGCTTCTGAGTCGAAGGAGCTAGTTTTTGTTGAAGTTATAAGAGCGACTTAACGACTGCTTTTTTAACGGATAAGTCCGTCATCCTCTTATTTAATTGATGTCGTCATTTAAGGAATTCAATAAGTTGGTGGCTTAGGATTCGGTCAAATGAACCTATTAATGATATTCATTATGCTAAGACTTAGGTTCATCCCATCAACTTGGGGGACTTTGACCGACGGCCACGTGGCATGTGGGTTGGACCGCACTCAGCCTATATAAAAGGAAGCTTTTCTGAAGGGTTACCTCCACTGTCTCTTAGCATTCTCACCATCATGCTCGATCTTGACTTAGCTTCGAACGACCATTGTCCTTACACAAGTCGACTATTGGTTGTGGATCCCTTCGTTCAAAGAAGCTACGTCCTTGTAGAAGAATTACAATTGAGTTTTGAGGTGCACTTGAGCGTTTGGCATACGAAGTTCGAACCTGAACAATATCTTGGAGGTCTTCGAGATCCAAGATTCTGACTTTGGATTGATTACGAATTCGAAGAGCCATAGGTTGTGCTCTGCCCTTCTCAAGAACCGCAGTAGTGTTGCGAGCAGGAGCTGTGTTCTGGCTCGAGCCAGTGGCTGCTTCATTAGCCATATTGGAGTTCCTCCGCGTCTGGCTCGGAAGTAGTTTGCATTGACGAGGAAGTGATTCGTTTTGACAGACTGTGCGTCTGGGGGCTGCGTATCTGCGAAGAAGATTGCCCACTTGTACACTTTAGGTGTTTTAGTCATTATATGTAATCATGAAAAATCTGTAATAGATCCTTCTACACATGATTTTAATAAAAAATACCCTTTCTGCACACTATTTGTACGTCTCATTTTGGCTTTTGCCTGTTGTCTGCACTTTTGGGGTACCTGCGCATTTGTGAAGTCATGTGTAGCAAGTATTGTAACCTGCACTTTTGATATGTCTGCACTTCTTCATGCTTCTACAATATTAAATCGAATATTCTATTAGCTCTACCAATATTTACATGCAACTCAAAGGTCATAATAGGGCAACTAGGACATAGTTTTAATACTTTAACTTAGGTATCATGACATGTCAGTGCGCTGTTGCCTGCAGTGAACCCACAGTCTCGATAATTCAAATAAATGATGACAGTGTGCTTCTGTCTTGCCATTGTAAGTCAACAATCATCCTTTCAATTATATTGGTAAAGTTTCAAAGAAGCTTCTAAAATTCTTAAACAAATTGATCACGATAGAGAAAGTTGGAAATTCAAACAAACTTATCATGTTAGAAAAAGTGTACGTACATGTCCTTGAAGTAAAAGTATCAATTTTGAAAATCAAACGATTGATTAGGAAGAGAATGAATGAAGACAAGAGAGATAGAAACTTTAATTTCTATTTCTCTAATATTCAAGATCGAGGGAAAACACACACACACACACACATACACACACACACACACACACACACACACACACACACACACATATATATATATATATATATATATATATATATATTTATATATATATATATATATATTTTTATATATATACATGTATATATATATATATATATATATATATATATATATATATATATATATATATATGTATACCCACTCCGACGAGATCAGGTGGAAGGAAGAAGCATCGGGCTTGTTCTCGGTCAGATCAGCCAGAAGGATGGTTAATAGTGCAGTGACCCCCTCCCCTTGCATCGTTCAGTTCTGGCAGACTTGCATTCCCAAGAAGTGGACCTTCACCATTTGGAGAGCTTGCGCAACATCCTCCCACCGACGACACCATCAGCATAATTGGCTATAGCTTGGCATCCGCCTGTACATGATGCAACGATCGCCAACCGGAGATTGTGGAGCACATCTTCTTCCAGGGAGACATCCCAATTAGGGTATGGAGCCAGCTATCCAATCTTTGTCAGATGGCGCTCGGTCGTGGGAGCCTTGAAGACCGTATCAGGGACTGGGGATCGGCTTCTCATGGCCACCAGATTGTGGCGGCCGCTACCACGTGGGTGCTTTGGAAAAATTGCAACAAGGCCAGATACGAAGGTCACAAATTCTCCGCTTCTCAGCTGATTTCAGAGATCCTTTGGCAGTGTGGTAAGAGGAAATCCCTCTGTAATCACAGCCAGCCGGCATTTTGGCTCTGCCTCTTCAGCCCGACCTAGCCGTTATTGGGCTCCTCCCTCTCCCTCTTTTGTTTAGTACACGTGTATAGGCTTCGGTATTTTGTGCCTCATGGTATACTTGTATAGCTTCGGCTTCTCACTATTTTGGAATAAAATAGGGGTTTCCTTTGAAATAAAAAAAATAAATTATGTATATATATTATATATATATATATATAATATATATATATATATATATATATATTTATATATAAATATATATTGAATTTCGATAAAACTGAGTCGAAATAATTATATGGATAATTGGATCATGTTAAGCTCAAAAGTCAATGGATGGAAATAGAATATCGACCTTTAGAAAAATAATTACTTATGGAAATAATTATGTAATACGGCCTAGGAAGGAATGATAATTCGAACAGATTCTAAGGTGATCAAGATATGAGAAATCTAAGTATCGGCCCTTCAAATATCAATTCTTGAAAAATAAAATGAGTGACTAGGAAAGATAATGATTGAGGCCAAAATAAGGATAAAGCTTCTAATCTCTAATGCATGGATATGTAATAATTGAGGAGAAATATGCCTTGAATCAAAGATTTGAGATGGATAATTGAATCAAAAATTATAAAAAAGTAATTCCTTATGGCCAAAGAAAAATAAATAAGAAATACGAATTTTATGATATGACTATGATGATTAGAGGGGAGAAAATAAAATGACATAAATGATCAAGATTAGGGATATAATCTTAGGAAGTCCTAATTTACCAAGCGAAGGTCTACCCACCTTATATCCTATCATCGTATCAAAACACAATGGTATATCCCTCTACGAAAATTCTCAAGTTATCTAATAAGGTTTAGAATTCAATGAATTATTGGCTAAATCATATGGCCTACTTAGCACCCTTAACTACCCAACATTCAACTCGAATATGGGACTCCTAGTCCTAATTATTCTTCTAAAATTAAATTAATCCTAATTGTGAATGAGTATTTCTTAATCGCAGCTCGCAATAGTACAATTAAATGGTACTACCACGAGTTCGCAAAATTTACGATCATGGGCCTGCATGGGCCACCAAAAAATTTGTCACGACCCACATCCGCTTTTTCGATGTGCATGCGTGTACAAGTCCAGCTTACGTCGCGCTATCACCTGTAGAACATTGTCTAGACCAAAATACTCAAATCACAAAATGCTCATAATTATTTGCTTTTTTGCTCATTCACAAGTACTAAATAAATTTATAATATTCAAGATTTACATTTGACTATAAACATAGAATGTCTCACCAAAAAAAATTGAAAATACCACTCAATGAATACTCAACTTTCTAAATTAATCTCTAGGTTTTGGCAGTCGTATCTTTTCCAAGGATCCCACATATAGAGTAGTAGACGATTATCCAAAAAATATTAGTTTCCAGTCAGGAATGGAACAAGCATACATATGACAAACTATTTAAGACATTATAGAATTTGCAAGACATACAAATAACATATGAGAATTTAGATAGAAAGTACCGACATCATATTATAATAGAAAAATGAACAAACAACTCTATAATAAAATATAGCATCTAGAAATAAACATGGTGACATAGCATGTGATGATGGAAAATAGGATAAACAAGTGAAACAATATCTATCTATGTGTGCTAAAATATCGTGTTCGACATGTGAACGGCTAAGGAGTAAATCCGACACCCCGCACGAGTCGTGTACGGCTGCAATTCTCCACGAAAGACAATGGGGATGGAAATGGTACGTCTACTAAGATATTTTTCAGCCCGACTAGTACTCATTGATTCGAACAAGTCAATAACACGACAATCATGTGGATTGTAAACAAGAAAATATAATATGTAGGGATCCATGATACTAACCCGTGTAACGAGCGTATCATCAAAGTGGGAACAACATATGTATAATTTGTAATGGAAAAATTATCAGGAATTGAAAGCAATCACTATATGTTCTTGCCTGGGGATGTTTGCTGGTTAAACCGATAATACCATTGCGTTCGGAATAGTCCAGTTGGCTTAGGGATAGCACACAAAACCTACAATATCCAACTACTCATTAAGACACAAAAGTCAAACTCTTGTAATTATCTTCGAATGCTGAAATAGACATCACCAACGTTCTTGTCAAAAAATAAATGTCTAAGTTTGACTACTCATAAGTCCAATTCTGGACTCAGGGACAAAACGATAATTTTGGGCCAAAACATTGTCCGCCATTGGACCAACTTTGCACCAAAAAATGTGCTAGTACCTACGGTCTCTAAAGTCATCAAGCTATATATCTATGGGTCTAATTTGACGATGCAAACCCAACCGTATGTCAAAAGTTGGATTTCGATGGGCCATGCACAATTTTGTCCGTTGGATCGGGTCGTAGGCCCGCTAAAATAGCTTTTCGGTCGACCTTCTCTGAATCGGACCAAACTTGGCTCAAAGGACCCAAAAAATGACACATTCCTATTAGTGCAAATTTTGTCTCAAGATGACGAACGTGCGTGAAGTTGGGGGCTAGTTTGCAAGGAGGTCGATACGGAATAACTCGACCGATACGGCGTGCACACACGTCCAAATCAACTTCCGCAAAGCCCACACATACAAATCAACTTCCGCAAAAGCTCACACATCTGGGATCCCATATGCGATTTTCGATGCAATTGGTACATGACGAAGTAGTCCGGTTGGGCAGGACGCACCCGTATTAGAAAAAAATCCTAATTTTTAAAAAATAGAATTCTCAGTTTTTCTAGATTTTTAAATTAATTTTAAACAAAAATTAACCAACTAGAAATTAAACTAAAAATAGAGTTTAATCTTGCTTAGGTTGTCTAAAAGGCTGTTTAAGTGGTTTTCTAAAATTTGCAATAACCTGGTCGTAAATTGGCTTCCAACTTGGAGTTTTGGGACAATTTCTAAATTCAGAAAATTAAATTTTTTTCGATTTTGGAACTCAATTTTTTTCGTACATGATGTGAATTAAAAGATTCTAATTAAGGAAAATTAAAGGTGTATAGGTTATCTTTGTACCTGCGAAGACGGTTCGAAAAACAAACTATCATAGTAGGAGAAACGTTGTCGTGAAGTTGACGACATTGTTGCTGCCACTGCTGCGACTACTATTTTTTTTTCCTGTTGTCGTGCTCGATGCCGCCTGCTGTGGAAACTCCGGTGGCCTACGGCGATACTGACGGTAGTGTGCGACGGCCAAGAACGGTTAGTGGTCGTGAGGGATTAGGTTTCTCAATTCTCTTATTTTTCTTTTTATATAAAGAAAAAAAGAGGTTGGCCTGTGCGTTTGGGTTCGAGCGGGTTTGGGGGGAATATGTCATCTCATGAGATTTTCAATAAAAATCTAGCAATATTTCTCTAGTTGGGTTTCTTTCTTCTTTTCCTATTTCTATACTTAGATATATATTTATATATACATATTTATATGTATAGTTATATGCAATAGACATGTATATACACAATACACATTATGCAACATATTTTTACTGAAACATTTATATTCATATATACTACTGTAAATCTTCTTGCATTTATATATTAAAAACTTATTTCTAGCAAAAGTATTTCAAAAGATAAATGACGAGGTATAATTTAATAAATAAATAAATACTTCTAAATTACTACTTCAATAAATAAAATAACCCCATATAAAAATAAATAATATAAATAATTCTAAAATTTAGGGGTCGTGTCCCTACGTGTATAGAGTAGAAAGATTTAAGCATAATATATAATCTATAATATCTTTCAATATAAAGAGAGAGAGAGATATGGTTATATATATATATATATATATATATATATATATATATATATATATATATATATATATATATATATAACCATATCTCTCTCTCTCTTTATATTTAAAGATATTATATATATATATATATATATATATATATATATATATATATATATATATATATATATATTCCCTTTTCCAAATATATATATATATATATATATATTTGAAAAAAAAAATATATATATATATATTTGGAAAAGGGAACTTTATTGATGTACCAGGCGCAAAATGCCGAAGCCTATACAGGAAAAGCGCCACACGCTAACAAAAAGGAAGGATTACGAAATGAGAAAGGACCTGCCCGAGTGGGGGCAAAGGCTAGGACAAGGCTTCCCAAAAGCTGTCCTCGGAGTACGAGCATCGTCGCCTGATGTGAATGGCCTAACAGAGCACCTCTCTAAGGATTTGGTGAGGGAGGAGCTGACGACCCTCAAACCTGAACTTGTTTCGATTTTTCCAGAGAACCCAGATGCCGACGGCTACTACGATCTGACGACCATGGGAGCGGCCCAGTAGGCAAAAAGATCGTTGAAGCCTCCGGGATGGGGTAGGATCTGAAGCTTGGTGTTAAGGGTAGCCCACAACTGTGGCGCCATCTCACCAGAGTGCAAGACATGGTCCACCGACTCAGCGTAAGGAGAGGAGCAACAGTGGCATCTCGAAGCGAGGCTGTAGCCGAGGGAGGTGATGATGTCGTCGGTAGGAAGTTTTCTTCTCTGAGCTCTCCAAATGAGGATGGACCATTTGTTAGGGATGTAAGAGTGCTAGTAGGTGGCGATGAGGGGGGACGTGGTGCCGGTCCCTCTGACCACCGTTCTAGCCTACGCCAGCGAGAAAGCGCCTGTAGAATTGAGGGTCCATCTTAAGGAGTCTGCGTCGTTGGAGATTCTTAAGTTTACGACTGCAAGAGTAACGACCGCATCCTGTTCCAGGCAGTCTCTGATTCTGTTCCATATCCATCTCGTATTCATATCCCATAGGTCACGAATCTTCCAGCTGAGAGAATTGTAGCCGATGTGTGTTGAGTCATCCAGCCAACGTTCGTGGCTAGCCGAGGATTATCCATCTCCGAGCTGCAAATGGATAAGGTGTTCAGCAAGGTCGCCACCCCTAGAGATACGATGCCATGATGCCAAAGACTTGTTATTCACTAAGGCCACCGTGGGGTAAGTAAATATGAAGTATCTGGCCCGTATGAACCTGGTCCAGAGAGATAGTTTCGAGCATAATTTCTACCAGAGCTTCATGGAGTGGGCATCCACCAAATGCTCCAATCTAATGAAACCTAGTCTGCCCTCTTCAGTGGATTTGGCCATGGTGGCCCAGCTGGCCAACTGATGCTTGTCCTTCCTGTTAGAATGACCCCAGAAGAATCTAGCGAAGAGGGATTCGAGCTTGGAGAGAACCATCTTGTGGGGGCTGCAGGCAGCCAAGATGTGGGTAGGAATGGATGAGAGGACATGCTTGATCAGGATCATCTTCCCACCTGGGGATAGGGTCGCGTTGTGCCAATCTGCGACCTTCTTCCTGATGGAGTTAACAAGGGACTCGTAGATGCTGCAGTTGGATCTTCCGTACACTAACGGGTAACCTAAGTAGCAGAAAGACGGGTATGAGATGGCAAAGGAAGTCAGGTTAGAGATCCTAGCAGAGTGGTGCCTGTCTATCTTGTGGTGGGTATAGATGACACTTTTGTTATTATTGACTCGTTGGCCGAAGCATTTGGCGTATCTATCATGAGTTTTGTGAACGACCTCCACCGAGCCGATGTCTCCGGAGTAGAAAATGAGGACATCGTCGATGTAGGCGGGGTGGGTGATGATGGAGAAACCTGTGGTGGTGTAGAAATGGTAGAATTGAGGGTTGTTGATCATGTTTATGAGATTTCTGCTGAAGGCTTCAGCTGCGATGATGAAAATGGTGGCGGACAAAAGGTCTCCCTGGCGAACTCTGTGACTCGAGTGGAGGAAACCTTCCGCTTGACCATTGATAACGATAGAGAACCAGAAGTTGCTGATAGATCAAAAGATAATGTCGATCCAGGCTTCGGCGAAGCCAAAAGCTCTGAGCACCAAGATTAAGAATTGCCAATCCAATCGATCGTATGCTTTCTCCATGTCTAGTTTGATGGCAACGTTGCCTCCTCTCGCCGAGAATTTCATGCAGGTGACCATCTCTTGGGCCAAAAGGATGTTGTCAATGATGTTTCGACCTCTGACAAAGCCGCTATGTTCCTCTGACATGATTTTGGCCAGGTGGTCTGACATTCTGCTGGCGAGGATCTTGGAGATGATTTTGTTATGAAGTTGCATAAGCTTATGGGCCGGAAGTCTCGAAATGTTTCCGAATTCTTTTTTTGGGAATGAGGATGAGGTTCGCCCTGGATATAGCTTTCGGGTATCTCGTCCCTTGAAGGAAGGCAGCGGTCGCTTCGAGCAGGTCAGGAGCAATGATGTCCCAGCAAGTACGGAAGAGAAAGCCAGAAAAACTGTCTGGTCTAGGAGCACTATGGGCGTCAAGCGCCCACACCACGAGTTTGACTTCTTCAACCGAGGGAGCGGAAGCCGATCGTTCTCACTGTCAGTAATGATGTTGGGGACCCCAGAGAGAAACTCTTCATCTCCGTAGATCACCTCTTTGGAGAAAAAAGATAAATAGAACGGGCAGCTTCCTCCTGGATGATCGTCTGGTCAAGGAGCTGATTGCAATTATCGTCCAAGATACGGTTAAAGTTAAGCTTTTGTCTACGCCCTTTGACACTAGCGTGGA
>JANAVB010008716.1:90000-147513 GCA_029216955.1 Iris pallida | reverse complement strand
CCTGGCGCCACCGCTGAGCGCCGCTCCGGGACGAACCCGCACCCGCGCGCGGAACCGCCGCCACCTCCGATCAGACCGCTCCGCTCGCGATCGATCTGCAACTCATACCGTCGTGGCCGAGCTACGGATCTGGCGACGCACCCCTCGCCGCCCCTTGGCGAGCTCCGTCCTACTGGCGCTCCCCACACTGTCGGCCAGATCCGGTAGACCCGCCCCGAGCCTCCGCCTGACCGAATCCCCTCCTCCGTGCTCCGTTCCCCTCCACCGAGAACCCCGCCGGAGCCCTGGCCGAGAACCCCCCCCCCCCTCCCCAGCTGTGAGCCCTTCTCCTTCGTTCTTTGGGAATTTGGGGATCAGCCCTCTTATTATATATTATATACTATGTTAATATTAGTTTAGATATATTTAGTTATATGTAGTATTAATATTAATAGTATATAATAGTGGTTATAACGATGGTAGTATTATTATTTTATTATTATTATTGTATTATTATTATTATTATTATTTATTATTAATTATTAGTATTTATTATTATTAAAGGTATTATTGTAATATTGTTACTAGTATTATTAATGTTATTGATTAATTATTAATTTATATTAGGAAATTTTTAGTTAAATAGTTATAGTTAATTAGTTTTGCTATTAATATAAATATTTAGATACTTATGTCTAATGTATATAATTTGGTCTCGTTATTATTTTTATTGGTATTATTACATTAACGTAATTACTTACTTGGAAAATTATATAAAAATATATAATAATATTTCTAAAATATCATTAGTAAGTTTTGACCTAAATATTATTATAGTATTTTACCTACTTAATGTGAATATTTCTTGGTACCTAAAAATAATTATTGGACTACTAGTTTTCAATTTTCAACTATTATCTGAATATGGCATACTTGTGATATATGTATTGACCTTACAAATAATTTCTATAATTTCTATATATATATTTAGTTATATATATTTTATTCATAAATCGTGACTATGATAGTCATTTTCGTATTTCTTGATTGATTATCGTACCAAACCCTGATTTTAGACTTTTATATACCAAACTAGGCTATTGGACTATTCTAGACTCTTTGGGACTGCCCGTGTCGTCGTTTGGGAGCCTCTGTGGAGCATAGCATTGTACCTACCTCGTGTCGACACGTACGTGTCGCGCACGTCGACTCCAATCAAATCGAGGCGAGTACATTCTCTAATCATTTCATATCTTGTTTAGGATTATTTTCCTGCTTTAGATTATTCTACTTGATGCTGACACGTTGGTAACCGGATTAGTACTATATGGATCCCTTCATGAGATGTTATCCCTCTCGGGAGCATCAGATACTCTTGTCGTGTGTTTCACTTACATCATGTATCTTTTGCTTCTATTATCATGAATCTTCGGGAATCAGCTAGTGACTCATGTACTCTCATGATCACCGAGCCTTCACGAATCAATTCATGAATCACCCTTTATGGACAATGTAGTATAATCATGAATCTTAACGTAACTTGACTGGATCCTTGTGTATTGATTGGGGATGGGGGGAGTATAAATGAACATGTGGATAATTCCAAGTAGCGTAATCATGAATCAATTTCGTAGTGTAATCATGAATCAGTCCCTAGCCATTCACATGTTTATCCTGTACTCTGAATCACTAGCACTGTCTCTCTTTATATATCGTAGATATTTACTTACAGTCTCTCTTTTATATTATGCTATTCTTCAGTTCCTGTATTTTATTCTCTAGCATGATTATATTTTCTTTCCTGCTATACTTGTTGAGATGTATGTGCTCGCTCCCGTCCTGACTGGACCTGTTGATAAATTTTACAGATAGCTTGGAGGTTACCTGCTAGCCTAGAGGACACAGTAGAGGTTGGAGTAGCTAGCTAGAGTTTTCTTTTTTTTTCAGTTGTCTCGAGTTGTATTTACTTTATGGATTACTGTATTGAGATTTGAGATACTTTTTGGATTTGTGATATCTTAGACACTTAGACTTCCATCTGCTGCATCTTTTTATGGATTTCAGTTTTATCTATCTTTTATCGTATTCCACCTTAGATGTGATTGAGACTGTATTTGCTATGTCACCTCTATTCGGAGTGTCTATACTGTACAGGTACCTTATATTGTTAGATGATTGACCTAGGACAGCGTTCTACCGCGACACTGCGGCGTAGGCTGGACGTACCCACTTCTCGTGCCCTTACTCTAGGGTGCGGATTGTGACACGTTTTTAGTGGTGGCCCATGCTGGTCGAGTTTGTGTAGTGGTATTCGAACTAGAGTACCACTACAGCCTGCAGTAGGATTAGGATATTTTTTTGAAGGTACTCAATCACAGTTAGGATCCCTTGAGAGATTCCTGGGATGACCCTCGAGAATTTCATTATAAATATCTCGAAATTTGATTCTAATAGTTTATATTTATCTTTTTTGGTTAGTTAATGAATTTTATTTTTGGTATATATTGTTGATTTAATTTAAATTTTTGTCAAGATGAAATTATATGGGCTAGGTCATCTAAGTTATGAAATCTAGTCTTCTACAGTCACATTAGCCAGCATGTTGAGGACATATAGTCTGACTTTGGATATATTTCTCGGGTGTAGGAATTTAAGGTTTTCGCAGCCAAGCTAGCGGCATCGCAAAAATTTTAAATACCATGATTCTAAAGGTATGTGCCTTAATCGAGGACTCTGTGATTATCGTAGCCTTGCTTACTAGTATGACGAGGATTTAGAGTACCATAATTTTGGATAGACGCATATGATTATCAGATTGTACCTTAAATACTTTTGAACATATTTTCTACTTTTGTTCAGTCTTTCAGAAAAAGAATTATTGGTTGTTTTTTTGTTCTCATTATTAACTTAGGAGTAGGAGTAGGAGTAGCTTTAGCTGTTATTATAAACCTTTGTGTAACTTTTGCTATGAATTTCTTCATAATACAATGAATCGATGATTTTGCTAGACCTTATTTTGGATTTGATATTATAGTTCTGGTTTCAAAATGGTTCCCTCTTTAAACAGAAAAGCAGAACAGATTCTATTATCATTCTTTTTCTGCCAATATTTTATTTCCATCATTCTTTGTCTTATATAACTGTCCTGATTACATCAATTCCGTCTCGTATCAAATTCTGTCAGCTGTACTTTGAACCCTTGAATCTTCATATCGTTTTTACCTGAGAAATGTTGAGGAAGTGACGTGAATCATCTAGTTCAAAAATGACGTAATTGGTTATCATATGATGATTTTGTAGGAATCAAAATGTTGGATGTCAAATATAAAAATTTTGAAATTGAGATGTGGTAAAGGTTTAGAATGAAATCGAGGGATAAATGTTATCAATTTAGAAACAATCACAGAAATTTGAGTTATGAATAATTTCTGGATGTATTTCAAAAAAAAAAACTAATGAGGATATTCAAGGTCAACCTAGTTTTGAGAACTTAGAAAATCTTGGTTTATTGATTCTTGGGAACTTTTACTCTAAGGCTATGTAGAAATTTAGAAATGGAAAGGAGAATTTAATTGTTCAATGATTATGTAAAATTAAACTGGATATTGTAAGAGGGTGACTAGAGACAGAGAGAACACAAGGATTTTAAGTCATAGGAATTATTTTTAGATAATTGGGGGAAAATTATAAATTCAAAAAGGATAATATTGAAGGTGAACGTTGAAGAAATATGAAGGTTGATTTATAAATAAGAATAAATTTGTATGACATAGTGGTATTGGAGTTGAGTAAATACGAGACTCGATTTAAACAAGTTCAAGGATTTCATAAACTGGATTTAGAGGTTTCGGATCTAATTAGAACGAGGTGAAAGAATTTGGAAATTTGATTAAATGAATAAGTGTTGATTCCTAAATAAGAGGGGTAAGTTTCATGGGAAATATTTTAGAAATTTGGAATTTAGCCTGTGGTGATCATGGCAAGGTCAAATCTTTACGACGGAAGGATAAAATTTTGATGGTAGTCATATAAGGGTTGATTTTATATTGGGGCTTGTGAGACAGAAACATGATTGGCAAATGATAAACTGATGGTATCAGAGAGAGATGATTAACTTGACTTTCGTATGAAATCTTTCTATTTTTCCCTAAAAGGTTTTTCAACATCATTGAATCCTAGCTTCCTTAATCACGACCAAATCGACTTCGATCATCTTTTCTTATCATATTAATATCTTGGGTTGTACTCAATTGAATTAAATTTGATTGTGACATGAATCTCCATCCTTGTATGCTCGTTCTCAGACTTTGATGAACCTGTCCTCCATATTGCCCAAATCTTGATTTTCCAAATTGATCAACTTAGATCGTATCGTGACAAAAATTTCTTAATATTATTGTGATTGGATTCCAATGCTATTGACATTCGTTCTTAAAATTTTGATTTTCCTTGAATAGTACCCCTTATCGTACCAATAGTCTTGAACCTTGACCGTACTCAATTTATTTGAATTCTATCGTGACTTGGATCTCTATCATATGTTGCTCGTGCTCAAAAATCTCGATTTCAAATTTTTTGAACCTAAATTCAAATATTGATTAGCTTTATTCTTCATCGTGTCAATATTTTAATTTTGATCGCAATCAAACTTCGATACCTATATCACTCGTGCATAAAACTCTGATTTATTCTTGAAAGTGACTAAATTCTGTTCCAATCGCAATTAAGTTTCGTACTATTCTTGATTGTACCGAAAATTGATGGTAGGTTATGCCTACGCTACCACCATACTCATCATACCTAAATACTATTCGACCAAGGTTAAACTGACTTTATCTTCGATCATGTCGAACTAACGATTATGATCATGTTCGGATTTTAACACTAGTACCCAAACTCTTTTCTGACCATGATTTACTTCCTGATTATATCTAAACTCCTTGTGATTAGTCATGCCTAGATGACCCGGCATGACTAGACGACTATGAATCCCATGATCGTGATTTTAACGACCATGACTATCGTACCGATTTTGCCTCTAAATCGTGCTTGAAAATTTTGTCCTTGATCACAACTACCCGATTTGATTATGAACTTGTCATAAAAATTGAGTGATTATATCCGAAATAATTTTTCCATTGTGCCTAAAACAACCTTGATACCCGGTCACAACTATATGATTGATTAGTCGCGCCGGAACCTGGACTTTGGTTATGTCTGAACCAATTTCTGCTCCTGCCATAAATTCGATTCTATAGATACCGTGCTTAGGGTTCCATTCCTAAAGAATACCCAAGTTTGGTTTTGTAGTCAAATCTTGAATCGTGCCAAACCTAGATCATGCTAAATTGTAAATCACGTTCGAACTCGGATCCTAGTTCATGACCTAATTAATCATGCTCATTAGACTTTCGACCATGACAAATTTCTAGTTGTGCCTAAGTCAATTTGAAACTCATTATCTTGAATAGTGCCAATTCGTCGTTCTTTGATCATGTCTAAAATATTGCCTAAACTTTCTATCCTGATTCAAATTCCCTGCCAACTTTTAATTTCGAGGACGAAATTTCTTTAAGGAGGGTAGATTTGTAACCTCCGGTATTCGAACTTGGGATTTTCATCGAATTTTTGCCTTTTCTATTTTTGAAACTTATTGTTCTGAATCTAAAAAAATAATGAATGAGTTTTATGTTTCGACCGTGCTAAGCCAACGTTATTGGTTCGGTCTTTGGTTTTACGAGAAACTATTTTGCGTCATATGTCATTATTGCCTTTTTCTAATTTTCCTTATAAGTTATAAATATTTAATTTTGTATACGAAAATAGTTGATTAATATGATTTTAAAAATAAATACTAATATAAAATTTTATCATTCTAGTATCTTTGAAATCGAATTTCATGATAATATATATATTTTTTAAAATTGTAATGTACTATAAAAAGTAGTAAATAATTTGGAACGTTGGTTTTACGAAATTATATTATGTGAATCTATGCTAAATAATTTCGACCTTTCCCGAAAGTTTTATAGGTTACGATTATTAGGAATAGATATACCTTTATACTTATTTCAAATTCTATGGTTTACGAAAATTTGTAAGTAAGATCATTAGCGAGTTTAGAAACAAATGTTAGTGGTTAGCATTGGGTTAGCAGTTAGTAGTTTTCCACTATTTTTCCTATAATTCTATTACATGTACAATTTTCCTTAGGGTTTTCCCCACTTTTCCTATAAATATCACACTTTCCCCAAGAGTTGCACAAATCCCCAAAACCTAAAATCAGCACACAGCCGCCATTCCTCCCTTGGAATTCCGACCACATTTTCCTCCATTGTTGCGGCCTCCCGACACCCCGTCGTCACCACAACCTTCATCACCACCCTCTGTGGCCGTCACCTCCTGGTCCCCACGACACAGCAAACCACCACCGCCAGCCACCATTGGCTGCCACACCCTTCAGCTCCATCCCGGCCATGGTATCTGTCACGACCCGCACCACTGTGAGGGTACGAGAACGTAACAACGCCCAACCTACGCCGCAGTGTCGGCGGTAGAACGCTGTCCTAGGTCAATCATCTAACAAAATAAAGGTAACTGTACAGTATATACACTCCGAATGGAGGTGACATAGCAATATACAGTCTCAATCACATCTAAGGCAGAATGATAAAATAGGAAGATAGATAGATAAATACTCGAATAAAAAGATCCACAGGATACAATCAGAGAGAGAGTCTAAGTGTCTACTGCAATACAAAACAGAACATCCAGCTCAATACAAGTCTCTAATACTGAATATGAAAGAATATATACAATCCTGATCTCAGAAGGCAGAAATAGTAAAACCTAGACTAGGGAGCCTCAGTCTCTAAGCTAGTGGATCAGGCTGGAAATCTGGGTCACACGAGTCATCTACAGCTGTCCCATAGAAGGTGTCTACGCAGGCCTCATCCTCATCCTCTGTAATATTTTCAACAGGTCCAGTCAGGACAGGAGCGAGCACAAAACATCTCACGCAGTTCATATCAGGTTAGGAAATATAAAGCATGCAATAGAGTAAGGTACATGAAACGCTGAAAGAAGAATGTATAAAAAAAACAGTAGATTTGATAACAGGAAATATCTACATATGATAAGTAAAAACTGTAAGCCAACTGTGATTTAGAGTACAATATGGTTATGTAAACGGTCTAGGATAATGCAATGGTAACTCCATTGTACGTGAGTGTACAATAGACATATACAATAGTTATACAATGTTGTACAATAGGAATTGAGTACATAACCAATTCTACTCCCCCTCCCCAATCAATATACAAGGATCCACTCCAGTTACGTTATCTTATACAATAGTGTACAATGTTATACAATGGATGTACAATATTATACAATAGATGTACAATGTTATACAATAGTTGTACAATGTTATACAATAGTGTACAATGGTCTATCCCTGGAACTTATGTGATAATAGAGTACAATTGCACAATGAGTGTACAAGGATATAGGTATTCAATAAATGCAATATGGAAGTGAAACGCACATCACAATATGTATCTAGTGAATACAAGGGGATAATATCCCAAAAGAAGATCCATATAGTACCAATCCGTGATAACAATCGTGTCAGCATCAAGTACAGTAATCTAGAGCAAGAATGTAAATCCAGACAAGTATGAAACGGTCAGAGAATGTACTCGCCTGATATCCTGAGTGTCTGAAGAGAATATACTTTCCGAGGAGTGGTGTCTGTCTCCTATAGAACAGTACAAGTCACAACATGTCTAAAATGATAACAAGATGCAATTCAATGCATTCTAAATGAGTCTAGGTCAATCTAGGCCAAGGTCAACTCTGGTCAACCCTAACAGTCAAACTAGGTCAACACTAGTCTAAATTAGTCTAACCTAGGTTTAACAAGTTAATCTAGGTCTCTAACCAACTACCATACAAGCCACACTAGTCTAGTACCATAGCCTACACCATACTTCACATATAACAAAACCATGTATATATACATTATACCAATCAATATTTATCACATTCACATTTAGGCCACACACAAAACAATTTCTATATATACATACCAATTTCCCACATGTCTATATACATATTATTTATATAGGCAAGGTAATATTTATATTATTTTACATATATCACATTCACATTTGTATATATATATGTAGATATTATATAGGGTAGCTATATAGGTACTAGATTACATATTCATATATTTCATGTAGAGATAGACATGTGTGTGTATGTGTATGTGATATAATGTGTGAATGAGTGTGTGAGGGTCAAATAGGAAAACAGTTTTCAGATTTGAGTGTCCTGTGTGTGTTTGGTAGGAGGCCATGTGTGTATGCATAGCCATGAGAGTGAATGAGTGAACAGTGTGTATTAAGGGGATGTGAGGAAAACCTGGAATCAGTCCCAGGTTTTCAGAGTTTTGTGTGTGTGCATTGTATATGTGTAGACATGTGTGTGTGTAGTCAATTTCAGAATGTGTGTGTGTAGGTTAGGCTTGAGAGTGTGAGGGTTATGCAGAGCATGTGTGTCAAAACAGTTTAACAGGACAATGTGTTCAGTTAACATTCTCAGGAATGTGGAATCAATTCAGTGTGTCAAAACAGTTTTTAAAAGGGAAACAGTTCAAAATTTTCAGAGTTTTTATGGGGTATATGTCTTAGTGTAGCAGGAAACAAGTAATCATTGTCAGGAATTAGAATAGGGTGTGTGATATGCATTAACAAAACCAATTCAATTTAGTTTAGGATGTAAACTGATTTCACATTGGTTTTCAGTCAAGGTTACCAAGCAATTTGAAAACCTAAACTACCACTTATTATACATCAATATAGACCCACACATGCCATTCATTCTCAGGTAATTAGTGACCTATTCTCAGAAAATAATGTATAATCTCAAAATTTCATATGTGAACTCAAGTCACATTTGTTGATTGAAAATCAGTAAATAACAATTAATCTCAATTACAAATAGGTTTTCCTCATTCAAAACCCAGTTAATAGAATCTGAACTCAGTTCATAACCTCAAACATTCTCAGTTTTATCTGTATTGTCTTGGGCTACATGCAATTTAACATACCTATAAGTTCTCAAGTTTAGTTTCCTGAATCTATTGACAGGAAACCCAACCAAGGTGACAGTTAATATATCATTATTCAATAAACAACCCAAAAACCGATCCCAACGACCCAATGCTCAAACCAGTCATAATTTAGCATGTACACTATTCCTTAAACATGTAGGTAAGTCCAGATTAACATTCTATCATCATTAAACAGGTAAACAACAATTCAAATTCAGAAAAAAAAACATTTCAGAACATCGTATCAGTGAAGTATCAGTCCCTATTGGGCATTCGAGAATTCGAACTCAATTAATCATCAAAATTACAAATAAAAGGTTGGTATTTAGTGTCACATATGTACACGTGTCCTGTGAATCGTTTCGTGTCCAAAAACTATGACACAGACGTGTCCAACGTTGCAAACACGTAGGGTGCACCAGTGTTGCACAGTGTCGTGCACGCATGCACTCGAGTGTAGGACACGACACACGACACTTCGTGTCACGTGCACACACCCACGTGGTCGCCTAGGGTAGGGCTACACGTGGGATAGCCTGATACGTGTCCAGGACGTGTCTACAGAGGACACGGACACGTGTTTGTGCGTGTCTGTGCACGTGTTCAGTCGCCTGCGTGCGACAGCGCGCGGCCAGTACGGCCCCGATTTCTCCGTGCACAGACCACGAGACGCTCCCAAACTTTGGGAGCTTGGTGGCAGACATTGCCCCAAGTTTCCTCCAAAATTTCAGGACACGACGTGTCTTATGTCCAGAGAAATGGACCCCGTGATGCAGGACACAGCCTACGGGCCCGTGCTGCATGTCCACACGAAATACACGACACACAAGGACACGAAACTAGGACACCTTCACAAAAATTGATACACTCACCTAGATCTACAAATCCATGCAATCACTTTTCAAAAATACAAAATTAAATCCTATGTGGCATTTCTACAAACACCTAGGTATCCTAATGGATACGTGTCCGATACGGATACGAAATGAATCCACCTTGACACGAAACCAAGTCCTACAGCTAGGGGACACCTAGGGCTTCCTATCCATGCAAAGAAAACAAAATTTTGTGGAGGGAATAGGGATTTACCTATATGTTGAAATTCCAATAAAAAGCTCCAAAAGGGGGGTTTCTCCTTGTTAGCCAAAACTCTCCAAATTCATCCAACCTGAGATTTCTCTCCATGAACAGCAAGAACACTAGAATTAGGATCTAATGCAATTTGTTTGGATTAAAAAAGAATTAAAATGGATTTACTAAGAATTTCTAAAGATGGGATTTACCTCTTTTTCCAACTTGTGATCTTTCCTAAAAGAGGCTAGCCCTAAATGGAAGAGAGTATAAATAGAGGTGGGATTCCCAATGTGGTTGGCCATAGTGGGTTAGGGTTAGGGTTTAGTGATGGGTTTGGGCCTCTATGGGCTAAGTTGCTAACTAATGGTTTCAAAACCATAAGTCATGGCTTATGACTAAAGCCACTCTATTCTAACTTAAGTTTTAAAGACTAAAACATGGGTTAACTCTAGTCTAACTAGGGTTACATGACCTAACCAAGTCCAAACACAACTAGGGTTAGCTTCTAGGTTAGTCTACTAAGGTCAATGCTAGTCAAAGTCAACCTAGTCAACTATCATTCAAATAATTCCAAAATAAATTCTAAAAATTCCCATAAATCATAATAAATTCAAATAAATCCTAAAATGACCAAAATACCCTCTAGGCTAAAATGTACTAATCAAACATCCTAATCACATGGCTAGGCTCTAGGTCAACAGTCTCCAAGGTTACACTAGCCAAACACCAAAATCATAAGTCATGATTTAAATAGTTTAAAAAATGATTAAACCAAAAATCATATTATTAATTAAATATCATAATTAAATAAATTAAAATACAAAATTTCAAAATTATCCTCATTTTAGAAAATTGGGTGTTACAGCATCCACCAGAACAACCACCGCCTCCGCCCAACCCGAGCCTGTCCCCAGCCATTCTCGGCTGACCACCACCGTGGTTCGCCGCCGTTCCCCATCACAACACCCCCACCAGCATCCCGAATCTCCCGACCACCATCAATAGCCAGCCTCCCCCTCGCCTCCAGGCCATCACCGTCACCGTCCCCGACTCCCTGGTCAGACCACTGACCGAGCCGCCACCACCACACACCGAAAGAAATAGAGAGTGAGAGAGAAGAGAGACATCACCTCCTGGCACCACCGCTGATAGCGCCGCTCCGGGACGAACCCGCCCGGTTGCGCGCGGAACCGCCGCCACCTCCGATCAGACCGCTCCGTCCCGACCGATCTGCAGCTCACCCCGTCATGGCCGAGCTCCGGATCTGGCGACGCACCCCTCGCCGCCCCTTGGCTAGCTCCGTCCTACTGGTGCTCCCCACACCGCCGGCCAGATCCGGTAGACCCGCGCCCCGAGCCTCCGCCTGACCGGATCCCCTCCTCCGCGCTCCGTTCCCCTCCGCCGAGAACCCCGCCGGAGCCCTGGCCGAGAAACCCCCCCCCCCCCAGCTGTGAGCCCTTCTCCTTCGTTCTTTGGGAATTTGGGGATCAGCCCTCTGATTATATATTATATACTATGTTAATATATTAGTTTATATATATTAGTTATATGTAGTATTAATATATAATAGTATATAATAGTGGTTATAACGATGGTAGTATTATTATTTTATTATTATTATTGTATTATTATTATTATTATTATTATTAATTATTTATTTTTTATTATTATTAAAGGTATTATTGTAATATTGTTACTAGTATTATTAATGTTATTGATTAATTATTAATTTATATTTAGAAAATTTTTAGTTAAATAGTTATAGTTAATTAGTTTTTCTATTAATATAAATATTTAGATACTTATGTCTAATGTATATAATTTGGTCTCGTTATTATTTTTATTGGTATTATTACATTAACGTAATTACTTACTTGGAAAATTATATAAAAATATATAATAATATTTCTAAAATATCATTAGTAAGTTTTGACCTAAATTATTATTATAGTATTTTACCTACTTAATGTGAATATTTTTGGTACCTAAAAATAATTATTGGACTACTAGTTTTCAATTTTTAACTATTATCTGAATATGGCATACTTGTGATATATGTATTGACCTTACAAATAATTTCTATAATTTCTTATATATATATTTAGTTATATATATTTATTCATAAATCGTGACTATGATAGTCATTTTCGTATTTCTTGATTGATTATAGTACCAAACCCTGATTTTAGATTTTTTATATACCAAACTAGGCTATTTGGACTATTCTAGACTCTTTGGGACTGCCCGTGTCGTCGTTTGGGACCCTCTGTGGAGCATAGCATTGTACCTACCTCGTGTCGACACGTACGTGTCGCGCACGTCGACTCCAATCAAATCGAGGCGAGTACATTCTCTGATCATTTCATATCTTGTTTAGGATTACATTTCCTGCTTTAGATTATTCTACTTGATGCTGACACGTTGGTAACACGGATTAGTACTATATGGATCCCTTCATGAGATGTTATCCCTCTCGGGAGCATCAGATACTCTTGTCTCGTGTGTTTCACTTACATCATGTATCTCTTGTTTCTATTATCATGAATCTTCGGGAATCAGCTAGTGACTCATGTACTCTCATGATCACCGAGCCTTTACGAATTAATTCATGAATCACCCTTTATGGGCAATGTAGTATAATCATGAATCTTAACGTAACTTGACTGGATCCTTGTGTATTGATTGGGGATAGGGGAGTATAAATGAACATGTGGATAATTCCAAGTAGCGTAATCATGAATCAATTTCGTAGTGTAATCATGAATCAGTCCCTAGCCATTCACATGTTTATCCTGTACTCTGAATCACTAGCACTGTCTCTCTTTTATATATCGTAGATATTTACTTACAGTCTCTCTTTTATATTATGCTATTCTTCAGTTCCTGTATTTTATTCTCTAGCATGATTATATTTTCTTTCCTGCTATGACTTGTTGAGATGTATTGTGCTCGCTCCCGTCCTGACTGGACCTGTTGATAAATTTTACAGATAGCTTGGAGGTTACCTGCTAGCCTAGAGGACACAGTAGAGGTTGGAGTAGCTAGCTAGAGTTTTTTTTATTTTATTTTCAGTTGTCTCAAGTTGTATTTACTTTATGGATTACTGTATTGAGATTTGAGATACTTTCTGGATTTGTGATATCTTAGACACTTAGACTTCCATCTGCTGCATCTTTTTGTGGATTTTAGTTTTATCTATCTATCTTTTATCGTATTCTACCTTAGATGTGATTGAGACTGTATTTGCTATGTCACCTCCATTCGGAGTGTATATACTGTACATGTACCTTATATTGTTAGATGATTGACCTAGGACAGCGTTCTACCGCCGACACTGCGGCGTAGGCTGGACGTACCCACTTCTCGTGCCCTTACTCTAGGGTGCGGGTCGTGACAGGACTCCAGATCCTTGCTGGAGATATTGGGACGACAGTTGGACAGAGAGGCGGGCAGGGGGCTCACATGCAGTCGGATCATCAGAGATGGGATATGAAGGCTAGAAGGATATCCTTATACAGCTCAGCTAGCTGAGGAGATACGCCTTATTACTATTGACGATAGCCAGCATGAGGACTCCTGGAGCTGGGCCGGCCCAGGTTCGGGGGAAGGGTCAGGACTATTCTGCTTTCGCAGCTGCTATGACATGGTTCGGACTCACCACGACCGGGCTGAGGAGGTGGACTTCATTTGGGGTAAGGGGATTGTCCAAAAAATGCAACTATGTGCCTACCGACTTCTGCGGGGCAGATTGATGACGAGAGACAGATTCCTCAGGTTTGGGATGAGATTCCAGATGCCAAATGTGTGCTATGTAACGGGGAGGACGAATCTATGGGACATCTCTTCTTTGAATGCCCGACGACCTGGCACATTTGGACTGAGCAGTGCGTGCAGCTGAGAGGAGGAGTTGGTGTGGATAGAGACATCAGGAGTATTCTTAGCTGGATCCGAGATCACAGAGGCAGGGATCCGGGGTGGGCCAGAAGAGCCAGAGTTCGTCTCGCCGCTTCCGTTTGGCACATCTGGAAGGAACGGAACAGACGTATTTTTGAAGGCCTGACTACTCCTCCTATTGGAATTTTACATAACATAGAATTCGATGTATCAGTAATGGCCCCATAACATTAGATTTTGGGGCATGAGAAGTTGTGATATTAGTATATTGTAATACCTTTACCGTTATGTGCGAGGAATAAAATTCATCCTTATTCCAATATATATATATATATATATATATATATATATATATATATATATATATATATATTAGAAAGAAGAAAAAGTTATTTTAAGTGGACGTTCGTTCGCTGCCTATGATATATAATGTCTCCTTTTTAGCTCTCCAAGTCTGAAAGCCCGCCCCCGCCTCAGCAAAGATGTCTTCTTCTTCAACGATTAAAATGATAGGCAAGTACCACTCCTCTCTCTCTCTCTCTCTCTCATTCACAATTCTACATCATTTCTCATTCTCATTCAATTTCTTGGCTTCTCCTCCTACAAAGAACAGACATAGCCGTCAATTTCACAGGTCAGTCAGAACCTCAACATTTAAAAAGGGACCCACATTCCCTAAAATCGTAATTTTTTTGAACTTTCTTGTTTGTTGTTGCAGACCTGATGTTCAAGGGGATCTACAACGGCCGCCAGTGCCACGTGGCTGACATCCCCGCCGTGCTCGCCCGCGCGTGGAGCGCCGGCGTCGACCGCATCGTAGTCACCGGAGGGTCGCTGGAGGAGTCGAGGGAGGCGCTCGCCATTGCCGAAACCGACGGTTAGTTTGTAGTTCCGCTTATCGCTATCATGCACACGAACTGTTCGACGAAATGTTTGTTTAACGTCGTTGACACTTTATAGGACGGCTCTTCTGTACGGTTGGTGTGCATCCAACGAGATGCAAGGTGGGTTTCGCTTGTAATATTGGAAGATAAGGTTGCTTTTATTGGTTTGATTGCGTTGCCGATATTACTGTTGTTGTCTAGGAGTTCGAAGAGAATGGGGATCCGGAAGGACACTTTCGGGCGCTCTTGGCGTTGGCCAGAGAGGGAGTCCAGAAGGGAAAGGTATCGTCCGATGTGTTTGTGGAACAATGGTTTCATCATTTAGAAAAGTTTACATGAAAGATAGAAATTATGCTTATTTGAATGATGTTCACAACCTAACATTAGAAGTAGTTGATCAAGCACTATGTAACCTCCTTGTGCATCGTATATAGAGCTATTATATGGTGTTATATTCGCATCAATTTCTTCCTTTCCTTTATTTAAGGAGTAGCTGACCCCAAATTTTTGTATAAAGGTTTTGTTGTTGTTATTATTGTAGGATTTTAGGCAGTCTTTATACATGTCCAAGTTACATGGTAAGTGGGCTTACACAACTCTGACCAGGTTTAATCAGGGATCTAATTGTGTCTGCATAACGTAACAAGGCCTTGTTCTTTCTGTTTCATGGATCATTTCTTTTCTCTGCGATGGCAATTTTATCTCTTCAAAATTTTCTTATTTCATGCAATTATATTTCGATAACTTGGATGGCATACTCTTTTGCATCCACATGTTGCTAGAATTGCTTAATAGTAACAATGCTATGGGAACATTGTAGCCTAAATAGAAAAGTTATAGACACGGAAAAAGGAAAGAGGAGTGAAAGTTCACATGTTGTTTGAAAATCCATGTTTGCCTACAAACACGGGAATTCCATAGCATATCGAACATGGAACCATCAAAATATTTTGATGCACATTATTAGGATCTGTGACTTCCAAAATGACATACATTGCCTTTCCTAGATTGGTTCAATCTTGGACTTTCAAAATCACTAAAATGCCATTTTGTTTCAATAGTAAGTACTCATGCTAAACTTTTTGACCTTTTAAATTCTTCTTCCTCATTCATATCATCATTATCCAGGCCTTCTCTCATCAGAATGAGGACAATTGTGGAGGATAAGAATGCTTTGTAAACAAATTGATACAGTTTTCATAGCCGATTCTCGACCTAACTTCAACCCCTATGTTGGTGCCAGATTCCTTGCCGGGTAGCTATGAGCATGAGCTCATGCCAACGAAACCTAGACCGCCAGTTGGTGAGTAGTAGATCTTGCTTTCAGCTATCCAGTCTAAGCTCATGAAACCAATGAGCAACCTCCAAGTTTCCCTAGACTAGGGAGTTGCATTCATCTTGGACACATTAAGCCAAAGAGTGAATGATGATACATTGACATTCACCGTCCCTGAAAACCCTAATGATAGCTGTTTATGGGTTGGCTGACTTACCCACTATAGTTTCGCACACTGGAAGCATAAGAATATACACAAAAGTTTATGGAATAATAAGAATATAGTTTCTGGTTCTTATTCTGGTTTTTATGGATTCAGGAAAAATAGATGCTTTTCTAGGCCTACCTAAATTACTTTCTTGCCGGATTTGAAATAAACTAGAATAGGATCATGGAACAAAGTCAAGCAAGAGATATTGACCTCTATATTGTTATTCATGTCCATCTAGACAGTTTATGAGGTGCTGACTGGAATCCACTGATAGGCCCTCTTTTGTTGGCTTAAGTAGAACATCGTCTATGCTTCTTGTCTACATATCATGGAGGGAGGTCGGTTGGGGCGTAAGGTAAAAAGAGCCATTTGGGAGTGCAAGCTTGGGATGGTTGGTGGTGTTCAAATTTCAAAAAGGGTACTACATCTACTTGCAATAGCTTACTGTTCACCTCCTGCGTATATGTTATAGGCTCTCTCATATCACATGGTTCACATCCTGTAACAGCCCACTTCAACTTTGGCCCCTCTTGTCTGGAAATTGTGCTAGCTGCAACAGTAAACTATATCATAAGGTTTATTCTCACAAAGTTCTTGAGTGACTACTGTTACTTTTCGGGCTTGGTTAGATTTTATTTCTTTTTTAATCTTTTATTTTTTATAATAAGTTCTTAGAGTATTTTGGTCTCCAAGCATGTTAAGAAACTGAAGTTACCTACTTAGCCTTGCTAGTAGGTTTATTTATGAAGGATGAATAAGCAAATACTTTATACGAGTAAAGATACTTGTGCTGACATTTCTATTACTTGCCAATGTAACTTGCAATCTAATCGTCAGAAACATGTGGAAATTCCTTTTGATGTTGACTTAGTGATGAAACATATGAGAGTAAGGAAATATTGATTTTGAGGTACTTGGATAAGCTTCTGAATATTCAAAGAATGAGTATTAATTCTAAATGATTTGGTTTTCTCCAGCATCCCCATTTATTTTTTGGTGCTTTTGTTGCCGATAGATTACATTTCAGATTGATATTGATGAAAGTTTTAAAACTCTCTTCCCTGGATTATATTCATTTGTTTGACGTTTCTCTTGTACTTTTAAACAAAATCGTATAGGTGATGATTTTGGCTCTTAATTTCACTATAGGTGGTGGCAGTCGGTGAATGTGGATTGGACTATGATAGACTTCACTTTTGCCCTGCTGATATACAAAGAAAGTATGTTGAGAGTCCTATCTAATTCATTTCCTCCCCTTGTGTAGACATGTGTGCCTAGGTACACACGAAAACACAGTTTTGTGGGAGTCTCAATAATTATTCATCTTTTTCACAACTAGGTTGAAAATATTCTATATAATGTATTGCAGGTCTCACTATATGAGTCTAAATGTTAAATGAAATTGTTAATCTTATCGCAGACACGTGGTGGTGTCAACTATAATATGCCTGCCTGTTTCTTGTGTACCTGAAAAATCCAAGTTCAAACTAAAATTCCATAAGCTCTTGTAACTTTTCTGGTGTTATTACCATGGTCAAGTAAATGATACCAATTATAGTTTTTTGTCACACTGATATAAAGATTCGTGCACCCGTCCACACCTCTGTGCTATCCTACACCTTTTCTGGTGCAATGAATGAACATTAGCCAGCAGGGTTGCTATTGCCCTGCTAATCAGGAGGAGAATGCCTTGCTAAAATGTTGAATTTTACCCCTCCTCTCTGTCTCTCCTCACCGGGCCACTATTCAAATTTGACATATAATAGATGTAGTCCTATCCGGGTAAGCAATGGTTTATACACTGTTATATTTTAATATTTACATTGTTTTATGAATTAGGTATTTCGAGATGCAATTTGAATTAGCTGAAACTTTGAAGCTTCCCATGTTTCTGCACATGCGTGCTGCTGCTGAAGACTTCTGCAACATTTTAGCTCAAAATAGGAACAGGTGAACTTGCTGAACCATTCAAAGTTGGAAAATCAGAACACAAATTGGTATGTTTCTTTTTTGTTCATCATTCACAAGTCTGCAATGGACTAGAATAGTCAATGGTTCAATATTTGGAACATGGGTGATGCCAACTATCCCAAAGCTTAGGCAAGTCCTATACATGAAACTATGAATACCTTAAAATTTGAAGACCCAAAACAAGTTTGGAAGACTATTGAGTAAATCTATTGGACAGTATAAGCATGAAATTTGTTACTTCACTTTTATCTTCAATAAGGTGGGGGTGGAAAACAAGATAGCACCATTCCCTCTTTTGTAGACAACAAAATGTGATCACCAAGGATGACAATACCTCTGGCACAAATTATTCTTATGTATTCTAAACTCAGGCAAATGATATAAATTCTCGTTTGATATATACAAACAGATAGAAAAACCAAAAGTGGGATTCACTTGCACTATTGATACCTATGTTGTCACAGGCGACGCCTAGGCGGTCTAGGCGCGCCTGTGACAGAGGACTCGCCTCGACCTGGGGAAAATTTCCCTGGGTGAGGCGATGCTCGCCTAGGCGCCCGCCTAGGGTCACCCAGGGGAAAAAATGACCCGTCTAGGGTCGCCTAGGGCTGCACAATTATATTTACTATCTTTTCTTGATGTTGAACATTTATTATTTCATCTTTTTGGCTTCTTATATTACTTTTGTACTTATTGGTTAATGTTTATTGTTTATTAGTTATACTACATATTTGTTGTATACATAAATGCATAATTTTTTAATTCAAGAGCAGCAGATTCTGGGCGGACGCTTAGGCGACGCCTAGGCGCGCCTAGGCGAGGCGGGTGGCCTGTCGCCTCGCCTCGCCTAGCGCCCAGTACAACATAGATTGATACCCTTTTCTCCTCTAGCTTCAACATGTTCTCTAGTTGGCGTGCTTAGTGTTCTGTCCAATCAAAGAGTAGTTATATTTTAGGTAAGTTTTTTGGCTTTAGTTAATTTCTTTCTCATAGTAGATAATTTACATCACTTGAATTTTTACTATATTAGGAATCCTATATTTATATGTATATTTCCCTATAATTAGATAACTTTTCCATATAACCCTAACAGATATACAACAAATACAAATAGCTATACTTTACTTATGCTAGTAATTTCTATCTACTGACAAATAATTGGAGCCCATAAAGTTATTAGAACCTTAACTATAACTGCTTTGCAGATAACTACGTTTAGATACTTTATTGATGTGGTCTGATTACATATATACATGCCGATAACCTACCTCTTACAACCCCAGTGCGGGACTAAAGTTGAATACATAGACTCACTAACTCTAGCACCCCCTCCTCCGCAAGCTAGAGCATGTGAAACATGTCCAATTCGTCACATAAATTGGAAAATGCAACACTATTGGAGCTAAAAGTAAAACAAAACAAAACAAAACAAGGCATATGGATATAGTGAAGTTTGGAGAGAAGAGAAGGAGAAGAGAGAATATGAGAAAGGAAATTGCAAGGGCTTAAAAACCTATGTTGCATCTCATGTGTTTTTATATTGATAAGCAGTACATCAACAATTACTATTGTACCCTCATAAGGTAAATAACAATAATAACTCTAACATCCTTCCTCAAGCTAGAGCATATAGATCAAACATGTGCAGCTTGCTACATAAATCAAAAAATGGACCACGAGCAAGTGGTTTGGTGAGGATATCATCTAATTGATTCTCAGACCGAACATAAGGAGCGACAATCTATTTATTTAGCACAAATCATGAACAAAATGGCAATCCACATCGATATGCCTAGTGCGCTCATGAAACACCAGATTACTGGCGATAAAAATGGCCGACTGATTGTCACAATACATCTCCATAGGAATAGGAACCATAATTCCTAGTTTATGAAGAAGAGACCGCACCCACATCATCTCAGAAGTTGTATGAGCCATCGCACGGTACTCGACTTCTGTACTAGAACGAGCCACAACATTCTGCTTCTTACTACGCCATGTGACAAGATTGTCACCCACAAATGTACAATAGACAGAGGTAGACCTCCTATCACTGTGACTGCCTGTCCAATCAGGTTCACTGAACCTCGTTACCATAAACAACTGTGAATGTTTGTACAACAAATCCTTTCCAGATGTACCCTTCAAGTATCGTAGAATGTGAGAGATAGCCTCCCAATGTGGTTGCCGAGGGACATGCATAAACTGACTAACTACTCCAACTGCATAGGTGAGGTCTAGTCGTATAACAGTAAGATATATAAGTTTTCCAACCAGCCGTCTATAATGTCCAACATCCTCAAATGACTCTCCACTGTCAGTATCAAGCTTGTCATGATAATCCATAGGAGTCTCAATTGGCCGACACTCCAACATCCCAGTCTCTAAGAACAAGTCTAGAATATACTTGAGCTGTGATAGATACACACTTTTTCTTAGATCGAGCAACCTCGATTCCAAGAAAATATTGAAGAATATCCAAATTTTTAGTATGAAACTGACGACTAAGGTAGGCCTTCAAGTCTACAATCCCAACATAATCACTCCAAGATATAATAATATCATCAACGTTAACAATCAACACGATAATAACTACCGAGGAGGAATGACAAAATACTAAATGATCTGACGTAGTGCGTCGAAATCCATACTGAATAAGAACTTAACTGAATTTGTCAAACCAAGCTCGAGATGACTGTTTCAGCCCATATAATGTTTTCTTCAATCGACATATGAGTTTTCCACTTCCATCCACAACATACCCTGATAGTTGATCCATATAAACCTCCTCCTGTAAGTCACCATGCAAGAAAGCATTCTTAATGTCCAGCTGATACATAGGCCATTGGCGATTAACCGTCACAAAGATAAGAATCCAAACTAAATTCAGCCGAGCCACTGGAGAGAAAGTCTCTATATAATCTACACCATATGTCTGAGTATACCCTTTTGCAACCAACCGTGTCTTGATACGCTTAACCTGAACCATTCAGATAATACTTAACAGTGTACGTCCATCGACAACCTACTCTCTGCTTTCCAACATGAAGTGATGTAAGCTCCCAAGTCTGATTTTGATGTAAAGCACACATCTCCTCATTCATTGCACTTTTTCAATCAGAAGATAACATAGCCTGCTTATAAGTTTTAGGAATAGAAATAGAAGACAATAAAACAACAAATGCATGAAAAAAAATGAAGAAGTACAGTGTAAAGAAACATAATTAGAGATGGGATGTTTGTTCTTTGTGGTACAAATGCATTTACTTTTTCTGAGAGCAATAAGAATATCATCCGGATATGTGGTAATGGGAACAGAAACCGTAGACTCGAAAGCTGATTGGTTGAGAGCTGAATTATATAGAACCACTGGCCTGTCCTTGGATCTCTGATAAATCTGTAAAGGAGGAATGGAGACAGAAACTGATTCAAGAATGACTGGAAGTGGTATAGAAGATACCAAATCTGATGAAAATGAAATAAGACGGTCTCCTGAGGAAAAGGAGAAACTAAGTTTGGCTAGTGGCATCTAAGATGATGAAGTGGGTTTGGAGAAACTAAGTTTGGCTAGTGGCATCTAAGATGATGAAGTGGGTTTGGACTTTGAAGAGGATTTTTTTGGAGATGATGGGTTTTGAGAGGATGGGATTGGTATGTGAGGAAGATATATGGTAGGGGATAGGGTTAGGGTTTGGGATAGGATGGAGAAAGGTGGTGGGGTTTAGGGTTTTAGGTTTGTGGAAGAAAACAATTTGGGTTTTTGGAATATGGGTAGGATTTATTATTGGGAAAGGTTGAGAGCTAAGTCCAAGATGGACCATGCTCTGATACCACGTAAAAAACTAAAGTGAGATAGTACATTGATGTGGTTTGACTTTTGAGTACATATAGGTAGAGCCTTCCTCATACAACTCCATCCACTGTGGGACTAAAGTAGAATACACAAACTCAGCAACTCTTACATGAAGTAAATTGGTAACATCACCATGACACCATTCATATATTGCACATCCTGACAATTTTTTTGAAAGGTTTGGTGAGCTTGTCAAACAATTTACTTTCAGGTAAGGTTGACATTCCTAAGCTATTCTGTAACTTACGTTCAAGATTGGAGTCTACTGCTTTACTTTTGTTTTTAGGACCTACTGGATAATAGATGTTTACATTATAGAAAATCCGTTATCCTTATGTTTTTTATTTGGCATTTTAAACAAAAGCTAAATCTCTGAATACGCCGTACCACATTGGTGATTGATAAGAGATGGCAGTTTTACAGGTTCAGGGCTGGGGTTTCTCATTCATTTACTGGTAGTGCAGAAGATCGGGACAAACTCTTATCATTTGATAATCTTTTTATAGGTACTGCCTCTGAATTCATAGTCAATTCCTTCTCATATTTGAATCGGGGTTTTCCTAGAAGTTAATTAGTCATTGGAAAAATCTTCAGAAATTATTTTAAGTAATGCCTCTTGTCTCCTATGACAATCTTTTTTTCACTGTAGTAGATCTGCTTATTCCCTCTTGACTGGACTTGTGCTACACAATAAGCAGGAATAGTTGACATCATGCTGTGATCTGCTGTGCTAAGTTTAGGTCTTTGTTCCACAACCAGTTAACTATCTTTGAGTTTTTGCAAGTACTCTAGGATGTATTAATTTGTATGAGATACCTGTTCCATATAAGATGATGTGTTGCTTAATTTGCTGGCAACACCGAGGCTTTGTAGCTGATATTGGATTTTACGAACAGGTATTAACGGCTGCTCTTTGAAGACATCTGAGAATCTTGAGGTTCTTAAAGGCATTCCAACAGAAAAGATGATGATAGAGACAGACTCACCATATTGTGATATTAGGAATACTCATGCTGGCATGCAGTTTGTAAAATCAGTTTGGCCTTCTAAGAAAAAGGAGAAGCATGATAATGATTCGATTGTGAAAGGGCGCAATGAGCCATGCTGTGTTCGGTAACTGACAATCTCTCATGATTTACTTTGTAGGAACATATTGTTGTAGTTACAGTTTGGTTACTAACTTATGCTAACTTACCTGTAACTTTTTATGAATAATACATTTCAAATTGAACTTTTGACTCATGTATGCTTTTGACAAACATACTTTTTGATGCTTTGATGTCATGATAATTTTTCCAAGGAGTTTGGGGCAATAGGATTTCTGAGTTTCCTTTTGTTTGGCCAATTTGTCCGTTATGCAATTTTATGCTAGATCAATGACATCACTTACAGTCAGATACATGTGTTGCTGCAGTGCATGCTCTGGATACTATAGTCAAGTATATTCCTTGAGCTTGATATGCAGTTCATTCTTTTTTGTTACTGATTTATTAGAACATGAGCACGCTACTTACCTCAGATGTCGGGGTCAGCAATGTTCTTCCCCTTCGAATACAAAATTAAAAACTTGTACCTGCACTAGGTCAGTGTAAATAAAACAGCTCTTTGTCAGGTAATCACCTAAACATATTTCTTGCAAGTCGCCAAATTAAATCGCAATTGATCCCAAATTTAGCATTCACTTTGCCTCGTGATCATCACTTTACTGTTTCCCTCAGTGGTGCTAATCCATATCAATTTCAACCGTCATTTCCTAGCACTATTATTTCCCTCCCTCCAGTCTCTGTCAGCCAAAAAATTTATGTCACCACCTTTCCTATTATCCGTTCAATTTCCAGATTCCTGTTAGTGGCATTTTGCATGTTGGTGATGTGGTCATTCGCACTTAGAAATTTGTAGGCACAGAGCTGCATTTGCTGATTTTTTTTCTTATAAAATTCTCATTTTATCATGGGAGGTATATCTGATTTGTCAATTCACATTACAAATCTTGATTCTTTGATCTTCTTGCAAACATGTTTAATATTTCCTCTTACTGCGATAGATGGTCTGCAAAATGGTTTATATGCAAAGAAATCTTTTGACATGTATAAGATCTTCTCGAGATGGTTAATATGATCCTGGTTATGATCCTGGTTAGCAGGCCAGTAGTGGTTCAGGTAAGATTTGTCCATGGAATGTGGGTATGATTTTGTTGCTCCTGTTTGTATCATGGGTCTGAATTCCTTCCATTATTTAATATTATTTTAAACTTATAAGGGTGAACATAGATATCGGATGTTGTGGAAGATTATTTAGTTCTTGCCTGTTAAATTCTGTAGAAGGATGAAAGATAATTGAAGTGTCTTCAAGGTCTCATTATTTCTTGCTATTTGTTGTGTTTCATTTTGGTTTCAGACTGGTGGTATGTTTGCTCAGAAAGAAACTAGAAAGTAAGGGAAAGGAAACATGATGTACAAGGAATGTTGTTTCTACATACTTTCGTTTCTGTTTTCTTTCTCTCACTTTCTTGGCAACCTAACACAACCTAAAGTGCATCTTTGAAGTCCTTCACCTTCCGTGTTTAGGGGTGGACCGACCAACTGGGATTTTGGGAAAAAAAAAATACATCCCAATGTTGAATTATTTCCTCCTTAAAGCCTGACCCAGCTTAGATTTCTGATACCCCCAACTGCCCCAAGTACTCAAAGACCCAATTCCAAACTCATTCAATTTTATAACCCTAAAAGAAAACAATCATCACCATAAGATCTTTGCTCCTTCATCAATCAGAAACGGCCAGAAGGTATTTGTTTCGATCGATACTTAAAACCTTGGTTTAGAGAAAATTAAATAATCTGAATATCTGATCCGAACTCTTAATGTCAACATCTCTTATTTTCCCTTTGCGTCCCCGGGTTCCCTCTCCAACTTCAGCTCCCTTGCCTCCTCTGGAAATCTATCTATTGAACATTGTTCTCTCTCATGCAACTGCGGCTTCCAAACGATGTCCTGAAGGCGTTTGACAAAATCTCCATAGAGGCAGCGGGGTGTATGCTTAACTTTCCTTCCGCTGCTGGGATTGGATTTTGCCCATGTTGGTGCAAGTTGAATGATTCGGCCATGAAACAGCAGGTTGTGAAAAATGGATATAATCATAAATTGCATGCCATTCCATTTACTGAAACAACATGAGCTAGAATTGAGAAATATTAGTCTAGTGCTTGACAACTTAACATTTTTTTGAACAAGATGAAGTCAATCATTCATCGCCATCCAGTTTACAGATACTGATTACTGGATGTTACTGATACAACAATAACGACAGAGCATTTATTTCATTTCTTTGTGGTTTTTCCAGGAATCTATTTCCCCCGTTCGACTCACTCTAGATGTCACTATATGGCAGATATAAATCACGTTATTTTGGTTCTTAAAGTAAACATTCAAGTGATGTTGGTCAACAACTTCAATGTCAAGTTTCTATTCCATAACTGTAGCATAGATACTTAACAACTCTAGGTGGCATCTTAATGAAAGAATATCATACAGTTAAGTTTGTCCTATAACTAATATTCATTAGCAGATCTGAAAATGGAAATGTTGTGAATAATTGACCTATTGCATAGTTCATATAATCCCAGTGCATCTGTTTTTTTTTTTTTTGTTAACATGGAAAAATGCATAGTGATATAATAGTAGTGAATTCTGCATTCAGTGAGTTTCGGCTGAAAGGGACCCGCTGTATGTACAGAAAAGATTCCACTTTCTTGTTATTTCCATATACATTATAGTGGCAGGTTATCTACAGTCATGAAGCATAAAGTGTATTTTAGGAAGTTCTAGGAAAAAGAACCGAGTCAAATTGAACAATTGGCCTCAATGATCATAGATATGAGTTTTGATGTTGAAATATGTACTTGTATCGTACTACTATAATGAGACTTGTTAATTGTCACTTGTCAGTACATGGATATCCAGTTAACTAGGTACAAACTATTGATTAGCAATCCCACTGAATTAAATTTATGTTGAGCATTAACTATCATCTATAAATTATCTTGCCTAACAAATATTATCATGTACAAGGTATAATTAGTAAAGAGTAATATACATGGATTTGGTTACTGAAAGATGCTTAATCTAATGAGGTTCTTATGTTTGAAATAGTAGAGCATTTGTGCTCAAGTGGAGATGTATTTCTTATCGATACAATGTTTAAGTATACTTCTCTGATAATATTAACAATGTTATTATCCACGTTAAATTTAGGCTGACCCAGTCCAATTCATCGGGCAAAGTGCATTTAAACCCTCCTTAGATTTACCTCGTTAGCAAAATAAGACTCGTTAGAAAACTTAAGCAGTTTGCCCTACCTTAGATTGTCCGCGTGAGCAAGAAAGCCCCTACCATCTATTAGCCGTTAGAAATGGCTGTTAATGACTTTTAAAAAAAATAAAAAATAAAAAAATACCTAAAATACCTCCCCTTCCCTACCAGCCCCCCTTCCCTACCCACCCCCCTCCTCCCTCCGCCGGCCAGCCCCCGCCCCCTGCCCCCCCCCCCTCCTTCCTCCGCCGGCCAGCCCCCTCGACCCGCCCCCACCACCGGAGAGAGATGGTGGGGGGGGGGGGGGGAGGGAGAGGGGAGGGGTAAAATCGTCTTTTTAGACGATTTTTAACGGTTGTTAACGGCGGGAGGCTGAATTGAGCAAAAATAAAAAAAGCAGGGTTCTTTTCAAACTATGAGTCTTTAATTGCATTTTCGTCACATCTAAGAAGGGTTTAAATGCACTTTACCCCCAATTCATCAGACATATTTGACTGATAAAGTGCCCACAAAGAATGAGAGAAATGTCTGGAGATGATTCTTTTAAGCATGATTATACTAAAGGCTTGTTTGGAAAATGTACTCAACTGGGATAGACGACTACACGTCATTTTTCTCCTTAATCCAAATTTTATGTCTTAGAAGTCCAAATTTCACAATGAGGTGACTGGGATGAACATGTGAGAGGATCGACCAAATAATCTGTGGCTGTGTGAAGGTGCATACAGAAGTCAGAGTTTAGTTCATAACAAACCAAATATTGATGTCTGATAGGATCTACTTTTGCATGTAATGAACTATAAGCGCCATATTCACCCTTTTAGTCGTTGATTTATGTATTCATCTGCTTTTTTTTAGGGAAATATTTGTTTATCCTGAATGCCTGCTTTTATCACTAAGAGCCCTCCGCTTACCTACTTCAGTATTACATAATTATTTGATTTCTCTATACAAAATCAAAGAGATTCATTAAAAGGGAAGTCAGGTAGAAGTTCTTGCCTGGTTGTTTGCGCCAACTCTTACTTTTAGGTCTCAGTTTCTGCTTCTTAATCTTGTTTGCCCTTTTGATGCCTTACGAGGATCTCTAATCTCACTTGTCTTTCTTTTGTTTTTGGTGTTTGATCATGTAAATGATATAGCTTCCTTCGCAGGCAAGTCCTTGAGGTGGTGGCTGGCTGTAAAGGAATTGGTGACATAGAACAATTGGGCAAGGAACTTTACCATAATACCTGCAGGTACTTTATTATGACCACGCTAGTCTGCAATCACCTCTAGTGATGAGAAGCTTATTTGTTGTTTTCCTTACGATGTTATTGTTGCTGTTGCTGTTGCTGTTGCTGCTTCTATTATATATATGTATATGCTTACATTGATCGTTAAAATAACAAGAGCAAATACCTAGAACTTATCTAACTTCATAAGCAGCTCAAATGTTTTTATACTAGAGCTCCTGGTAGAAAAGTCTCAACATTTAATTTTACCCATCTATGTATGCAAAATAGACACACTTTGATACATCTTTTGGAGAGTCAGATATAATTAGTCTCCCTCCTAGCCCTTGCCAATCTGAAGATTTTCAATGCAGAAGTATACACTCTTATGGTGGTTTGGGGAGGGGTGTCACTTGTTCTCCAGAAAACAATTCGTCCTTTGCCTAATAATTTGCAAGAGAAATTATGTCATAACCTTCGTTTGCACTTTGACTTTTGTAGAATCTTTACCAATAAAATTTGTTATAATATTATTCCTTATGTTCCAGCCCTTAATTTTCTTAGTGATTATTTGTAGTAAATTAGTAATAATACTTGAGTTGGTCTCTATAGTTAATATTCCATTATACACCATTTGCAACTTAATTAAACTACCTATAAAACTAAAAAGTCTGGGATATTTATTACAGCACTGTATTTTTGTTTATCCAGGCTATGATACTGAACAGTTCTTCCAGTTCAATGTTGTACCACCAATCAAACTTCCACACTGATAAGCTCTTGGATGCATTAATTTTTAACTTAAGCATCCCTCCCGCGGTAGCTGGCAACCATACTTTATTTTGGTTCATTTCTTTAATGAATAAAAGTTTGTTACTGCATCTATTCTTTCAATTCTACATCAGTATGAAGAATCTATGTAGGTCATAGCTGTTTACTTTTGTAGTTGCACTTCACCTTCTCTTGTCTTCCATGCAAAAGAATTTTTTTAACCTCCAGACCTCCCATAATGGGTAGAATATATTAGCATTCAATATCTTCATTTTACTAGAAGTGGCAAGTTTCCTCAATGCAGCCAATTAACAATTAATCCGAAGAAAAAATGATCGTGGTATCCACACTCATGGATGAAGTTTATCCTAATAACACCTTTCATTTGGCCACTGGAATGAAACATGATCCATGTTTCCATACACAGCCAACCAAACACCCCCTAAACCTGTTTTTTTAAAACATAGTTTTCCTTTAACATACTTCCATCATTAAGGAAAGGGTTTTTTAAAACATAGTTTTCCTTTTAAAAACATAGTTTTCCTTTAAAATACTCATCATTAAGGAAAGGGTTTTTTGTCAGGTCCATACAACTTTCTAAAATTTGCTCTAGGTACCTATGACTTTTCAGCTCTGTTGAGTTCCTGAATTACATCCATAATATGGTCTTGGTCTCCATAACCTACCCTACTAGTTGTACGGTACAAAAAACAGTACGTTGTACATAAAAGCAGTAAGCTATGCACAAAAAACAGTTTGCTAGATGTCTTACGCATGACATGATGTTTTTTGCCTGGCATACTGCTTTTTGTTACGACAGTGTTCCAACCTTCCATGGTAATACAGGTAATTATTGTTGGTGCTCTTGCTCCTTGACATGAAGAGAGCTTGCTCTCAACATGCTTTGTAAAGTTTAGTTCCACATTGGAAAAGCACCATGAGTTATCTCAACATATATATGAGTATGTGTTGTTGGGATATGCACATGAGGTGTAGTGGAGCACAAGTGTGTGCCATGTGGGAGTATTTTCCTAGAAAGAAAAATGATTAATTCCAACAAGGACGTAAGTTGATTTTTGTTGTGCGGGCTCGGACTCGACACGGACTCCAGGTTGTCTCGTGCATGCACGTGAGTGTTCGGGGGGAAGACGTGGGCTAGCACTCGACTATATTGATTGTGGGACGATGTAAAACATCAAACTCTATTTTAGAGTATTGGTGTTTTAGTCCCACATCGGATATGAGAGATGGTGAGGTCTCACTCCACTCTATAAATAGAGCCCCCTTGCCTCCTTTCCAACATGCACCAAAGAAGAGAGTTGAGGGAGTCCGTAAAGTTCAGGAAGCCCGTTCAAGTCACAAATATTGACTGACGAGCGTTCCAGAAGTTCTCTTGAACTTGCTGGTTCCTGGAAGCAGATCGTATAGAGATGAATCTTGCTTTGAGCAACGGTGTTTTTACACCCCAGCAGATTTAATCCTCCTCTTCTTCTTCTGTTTCTCTGTAACTCGTTCTTCTGGTTTTAAGGCACCTACTGAGTAGGGAGGCCTAACTTTGTTTTTTATATCTATCTTATTTGTGGCACCTACTGTGTAGGCTTGCTGAACTCCTGTTCTCCATCTATATCCACGCCTCGGGACTAACAATCTCAAAACAAGATTAGTACGATGGAAAACATTAATGCTTCACTCCTCCAAACTGACTACTGCAAGTTGAAAAAGTTTGATGGAGAGCATTATCAAGTCTGGAAGAGGAAGGTCTTTCTCATCCTTCAACTCCGAGACGTTGATCATGTGCTCTTTGAAGAGGAACCTACTGTTCCAGATACTGGGTCTGTTGCCGCTATAACTGCGGCTACTAAACTTCAGGCCAAATGGAGAAGGGACAATAGCATTTGTAGGCTTCTGATCCTAAATGCTATGGAGGATTCCCTGGCAGAATCCTACTCAAAGAAGGATAGTGCCAGAGAAATATGGGAGTCTGTAGAAAAGCTGTACGAGGAAGACAAAAATAGAAGCAAGATATTTTTCGTCGAAAAATATCACAAGTGGCTCTTTGAAGACGAGAAGACGATGCTTCCTCAAGTGAAGGAGTTTCTGAAACTTCGTCAGAAACTAGACGATGAAAAGATGCCCCTCGTCGACAAATTTGTCGTTGGAGGGATCGTCTCGAAACTTCCTGCTGGATGGAATACGTTCTATGCAAGAATGCATCGGAAGAAACTCGAGATCAGTCTGGAAGATCTCTTGCAAGAAATCCACGTTGAGGACGAGATGCGTTCTCAACAAAAGATGGACGCTTTGTCCAAACAATTTGCCGAGGCCAATCTGGTGCAGACGAGAGACTCCAAGGGGAAGCAGGCGGCTTCTCACCACAAGAAAGACTTCACTAATCTGAAAGTGAAGGGACCGTCTTTCAAACAGAAGAAGCCCAAGTCCAATGTGACTTGTTTTAACTGTGGCAAGAAGGGCCACTACAAGAGTGAATGTAGATCCAAGCCCAAGCAGTCACAGCAAGGTGAGCCTAATAAGGTTTCATTGATTACTGACGGTATTGCTATAATTGCTCAGGTCACTTCGGTGGCGGCTGACTCTGACTGGTGGGTAGACACTAGTGCCACCTGCCATGTCTGCTCAAGCAAGAAATGGTTCACCACATACCAACAAACCTCTGAGAAGGTGATGGTGGCAAACCAGGCACAAGCTGAAGTTCAAGGGATTGGGATGGTGGAGCTGAAGCTGACATCCGGGAAAACTCTGACGCTTCAAGGTGTGAAAAGTAGCCTTCTCCTCCGCAAGAGCCGTCATCAAAGCCTCGTCCTCTGCACGGAACAGCGACGTCGGGCTTCGCTGTTTGGTATCCCGGAACCTGGCCACTTGACCCTCCAGGTCATTCAGAACTTTCCTCAGAGTATTAGCCCGCTCTTCATAGCCGACAATGCTCTCGAGGGCCGCCACTTGGCATTCGGCAATAGCCTTCACAGGGCCAAAGACAGTATTCCTACTTAAGAATCCAGGAAGCTTCATATTCAGCATAGAATAGAAAGCTTTGACGACTTCCTGGGTCATCTCGTCATCTTCAGTGGAGGTCGTCGGAGAGGAAGCTTGGAGAGTTTCTTCCACTCCAGGAAGGGATACCTGAGAAGAAAATCCATTCCACCAAAAACCACCCCTGATTATCATGTGTCACGTCCACATTACCTTTGATACTGTTAGTCTTCCGACTTGACACCTGTACCCAACCCGGGATAAAAGACACGGTATCGAGACCACAAAACCTATCACGTCCATATTACCTCTGTTGGGTCTTGTTTCAAATCTATTACCCGCACCGCCAGATGCACAAAGGGGCAATAGGTTCAAACAAGAAAAAAGAGGAGGTTGTCCCCCAGCGGGATATCCTTTACACGAATGCTGTATTAGGCCCCCTAATACAAGCACCACAAATACCACAAGCAAAGAATGGAGCGAATGCATTCTGTTTATTCAAAATCAGTTAAATTCAGAAGACTACATCTCATGAGCAAGACCAAAAGAAGGGAAAAACTGTTTATTCAAAATCAGTTAAATTCTGGACAAGAAGTAAAGGATTACATAGATGTCCAAAAGAAGGGAAAATCTACTACTCATCAGCAACACATAGTTTGGTCAGTTTGGCAGTACTACGCCTTCGTCAAAAAGCAGTTTTATGGCCTTAGAAAGAAGTCATGTTTTACTGCTGAGAAGCAAACAAGGCTGTTGAACCTTCGAGAAGCTACACGGAGGAGGGCAAATATAGCATGCTAAAAACATCTACAAATGGTGATTTTCTCTCCTCCATATTGCGGACGTCCTAGGCCCATTCCTCCATAAGGCCATACCTTCAAAACAATATCTCTAGTGTTGCTTTTGCCTACTTGAAGACCGTGAAAACAGAACTTTCACGATGACGTCCAACTACCGTCCGACTCTCCGATGGATAAAGGTTCTTCCTACTACCTGAGGAAAATCCTTCCAAAACATGAAGAGTCCTGAGCTCTCTGATGTGTGTGTCAAGTGTTGCACCTTCACCATGCTCAAAGACGCCGACACCGGTCCTGGAGAAATTTGACCAGCAAACCTCTGAGAAGGTGATGGTGGCGAACCAGGCACAAGCTGAAGTTCAAGGGATTGGGATGGTGGAGCTGAAGCTGACATCCGGGAAAACTCTGACGCTTCAAGGTGTGAAGCATGTTCCGGTGATTGCCAAGAACCTGATCTCTGGAGGCCTGCTCTACAACGCAGGCCTGAGGATGGACATCAATGCTGGCCAGATGGTGATGTCCCTGAAAGGAATGTACTTCGGAAAAGCTTTCTATACCGAAGGAATGTTTAAACTCCAGCTTGTAACCCAGTCAGAGAACATTAATGCAATTTCCAATTCTGCTTATACTCTTGAGTTGTGGCATAATAGACTAGGACATGTCTATTATAAAAGGATAAACAAAATGTCTAGTCTAGGACTTATCTCCAAATGTGGGGGAAAGGTGAAGAAATGTGAAGTGTGTGCTCAGACTAAGATCACAATAAAACCCTTTCATCGGGTCAATCGAAGCACAGATCTTCTGGAGTTGGTGCACTCCGATATCTATGACTTCAAACAATTCTCCACGAAGATCGGGATGAAGTATTTCATAACCTTCATCGATGACTTCTCAAAGTACGCGTTCATCTACTTGATAAAAACAAAAGACGAAGCATTCGAGAAGTTCAAGGAGTTCAGGGCTGAAGCTGAAAGGCAAACTGGACAACAACTCAAGAGGTTGAGAAGTGATCAAGGCGGAGAATATCGGTCTCATGAATTCACATCGTTCTGCAAAGAACATGGAATCATCAACGAGACTACTGCTCTGTATTCTCCTCAGTCCAACAGAGTAGCAGAAAGGAAGAACAGAACGTTGACAGAGATGATGAACTCAATGTTGTTAACTGCGGATCTTCCAAAGTGCTTTTGGGGAGAAGCTGCATTGACGGCCACATTCATTCTGAACAGAGTGCCGTATGCAACTTCTGATATTACTCCTCATGAACTCTGGTTCAAAGTCAGATCCAACTTGAATATCATTCGAGTGTGGGGGTGTCTGGCATACGTAAAACTTCCGGATCTGAAGATTCAAAAACTCGGAACAAGGACTACGAAGACGATCTTCTTGGGGTATGCCGAGAAGAGTGATGCCCGGAGATTCCTTGACATTGAGTCAAATCATATCATCGAATCTCGCGATGCTGAATACTTTGAAGACAAGTTTGTACGACACAAAAACATTGTTCTCCCAGACATTCCGGAAAATGATGTAGGTGCAAATGAGACTGAGGTCTCATATGAACCACAGTAGTCCAAGATGAAGTTGTTGGTGGAGAAACAACAATTGAACCAGAACTCGAAGAGCCGTCAGCCAAGCGAGTGAGGAGACTAAAGGACTTCGGAGATGACTTTGTCACCTATCATGTAGAAGCAGATCCGCTTACCTATGATGAGGCGATGAAGACCAGAGATGCTATCTTTTGGAAGGAGGCAGTGAATGACGAGTATGACTCTATCACCTCCAATAACACATGGGTGTTAATAGATCTACCTGAAGGAGCAAAATCCATCGGATGTAAATGGATCTTCAAGAAGAAGATGAAGGCAGATGAAACTATTGACAAGTTCAAGGTCAGGCTGGTAGCCAAGGGATTTTCTCAGAAACATGAGATAGACTACTTTGACACATACGCTCTAGTAGCGCGAATGACCACCATCAGAATGTTAATTGCTCTAGCAGCAATACATAAGTTGGTGATACATCAGATGGATGTAAAGACAACATTCCTGAATGGCGAGCTGACCGAAGAGATATACATGCAACAGCCAGATGGATTTGTCGTCAAAGGTCTTGAAGACAAAGTCTGCAAGTTGGTGAATCATTGTACGGTTTGAAGCAAGCTCCCAAGATGTGGCATAAAAAGTTTGACAAAGTTATTAGATCAAACGGCTACAAAATTAGCGAGACGGACAAGTGTGTTTATACGAAGTTCGCTGATGGAAGAGGAGTCGTCGTTTGTCTGTACGTGGACGACATGCTAATCCTAGGAACGGATATAGACAATGTCACGGAGACAAAGAAGTTCCTCTCAACCAAGTTCAGTAAGAAGGACTTGGGGGATGCAGATGTCATCTTGGACATAAAGAACATTCGGACAGACACTGGAGTGGTGCTGTCATAATCTCATTACATTGAGAAGATGCTCACACGCTACGGGTATCAGGATCTTCCAGGGATCGATACGCCATACAGGTGTGATCAGAAGCTGAAGCCAAATTCGAGAGAAAGCGTCAGGCAGCTGGAGTATTCTAGCGTTATCGAGAGTTTGATGTACGCAACTACTGCCACAAGGCCTGACATAGCCCGTGGGAATGCTGAGTCGGTTCACAAGCAACCCAGGCATTGAGCACTGGAAAGCTGTGAAGCGGGTGATGAGATATCTCAAGAAGACTCAGACATGCACTGCACTACAGCGGGTATCCGACAGTAGTGGAAGGCTTCAGTGATGCTAGTTGGTGTTCAGAGGTGGAGAGCGAGAGATCCACAGGTGGATACATCTTTTTCTTGGGTAGAGCTGCTATATCGTGGAAGTCGAAGAAGCAGACTATACTCTCTCGTTCCTCCATGGAATCTGAGTTCTATGCACTAGAAGCTGCAGCAGATGAAGCAAAATGGCTTCGGGAGCTCATGTATGATCTTCCAGTGGTTGGAGCTCAGATACCGACAGTACCGATATACTGTGATAACCAGGCGACTACAGCAGTAGCATCAAATGACCTCTTCAACGGGAAGAAGAGAACTGTGCGACTGAAGCACAGAGAAATAAACGATCTCATTAAAAGGAAAACTATTGCTGTAATTGATGTTCGGAGTCAGGAGAACCTGGCGGATCCGTTCACAAAGGGCCTCAAGCGCCAGCTGGTCGATGACACAGCAAGAAAAATGGGCTTGAAGGTATTCTGATATTGTATCTGTGTAATCCCACCATAAAGTTTTATGCTATTAGTTCAAAGAGAAATCTACTAGGCATATAGCTTTTGGTTCAAGGGAGGACCACTGATTGGGAAAATATCAGGTAACAGCGGGTACATGTCCTGAGGGACATGGAAGGGATATGGACCCATAACCACTGTTGTCAACTATAGTTCTCTGCGGAGAACATGTCCTGTGGAGAGGATGGCTTAAACGCCTTAATGAGTTCTCAGACAGAGTGAATGTCTGTTGTGCTTTACAGGAAGCACGGTAGCGCAGCACTACAAAGGAGCTCATGGACTCCATGCTACAGTGGGGTGACACCACAATGAGGTTCCCAGGTAGGGGTAATGCCTCGGCTTAGCAAGCCATGTCACTGCGGCGTAGCACCGCTTATAGGCAGGTAGCCTAATGCTGTATATTATAAATGAAGAGTGGTAGACAGCACTACAAAAAGGCCAGTGTCCTCATGTTACAGTGGCATGACACCACGAAGAGGTACCAGATAGGGTAAAGCCTCGGCTTCGCAAGCCATGTCATAGCGCCGTAACACCGCACGGAAGCGCAAGACTTTATGCTGTGTGGTTTGGCACTACAAAGAGGCTTGTGACCTCATGCTACAGTAGTATGACTCTACGATGAGGTACCCAGTTAGAGATAAAGCCTCGGCTTTAAGCCATGTCATAGCGGCGTAGCACCGCACGGAAGCGCAAGGCTTCATGCCAAGGACTCTTTAAAAGAACTCACCTAGAGTGTATGGATAGAGATACAAGCCGTCTCTTGAGGGTAAACTTGTAGACGTCCAAAATACATACACCGAAACCAGGCTGGCACATGGCCTTTAATGTGCACCCAGAAGCACAGATAACTACATTATGTGAGTGTGAAGAATTGCAGCTATGGTGCAGAATTCAAGGCTTAGTCCATTCTTGTATCATACTGTTATTTGACCCATGCGGAAAGATTCAAGTCGTCAACGACATCTATCCTAATGCAAAATGGACAGTAACTATGGGGAACGCTCAACCCTAGACACATATATATGATGAGATATGTGGGAGATTGTTGGTGCTCTTGCTCCTTGACATGAAGAGAGCTTGCTCTCAACATGCTTTGTAAAGTTTAGTTCCACATTGGAAAAGCACCATGAGTTATCTCAACATATATATGAGTATGTGTTGTTGGGATATGCACATGAGGTGTAGTGGAGCACAAGTGTGTGCCATGTGGGAGTATTTTTCTAGAAAGAAAAATGATTAATTCCAACAAGGACGTAAGTTGATTTTTGTTGTGCGGGCTCGGACTCGACACGGACTCCAGGTTGTCTCGTGCATGCACGGGAGTGTTCGGGGGGAAGGCGTGGCTAGCACTCGACTATGTTGATTGTGGGATGATGTAAAACATCAAACTCTATTTTAGAGTATTGGTGTTTTAGTCCCACATCGGATATGAGAGATGGTGAGGTCTCACTCCACTCTATAAATAGAGTCCCCTTGCCTCCTTTCCAACATGCACCAAAGAAGAGAGTTAAGGGAGTCCGTAAACTTCAGGAAGTCCGTTCAAGTCACAAATATTGACTGACGAGCGTTCCAGAAGTTCTCTTGAACTTGCTGGTTCCTGGAAGTGGATCGTATAGAGGCGAATCTTGCTTTGAGCAACGGTGTTTTTACACCCCAGCAGATTTAATCCTCCTCTTCTTCTTCTTCTGTTTCTCTGTAACTCGTTCTTCTGGTTTTAAGGCACCTACTGAGTAGAGAGGCCTAACTTTGTTTTTTAGATCTATCTCATTTGTGGCACATACTGTGTAGGCTTGCTGAACTCCTCATTTGTGGCACCTACTGTGTAGGTTTGCTAAACTCCTCATTTGTGGCACCTACTGTGTAGGCTTGCTGAATTCCTGTTTTTCATCTATATTCACGCCTCGGGACTAACAATTATGAAGAGAATCTAGAGACTTCTACCAGAGTTGAAAAGTCAGAGGGACCTTGACCGATTACCAAAAGTTCCAGGGACCTGAGCAGAGGAATCCTCAAGGAAAACTCTCTATTGTAGAAAATGTTGAAAGACTTTCTATAGAAATATTCAATAACCCCGTGCCTTCTTAATCAACTTATATTCATTAAATTCCTGGACTATTTTGAAACATTAATTTATTTTCTTCCTGTATGAATCCCAGTTGCATCTTGCACTGTAGGATGACTGATGTATGAGTTAAATATCATAATTGTAAACAGCTACTTATTTAATGATCATATAAGTTTGTCAACTGAAAATATAGACAGACTCGGGGATCTATCAGAAAGCTACGTATAGAACCATGCAGAGTTGCTTGCCGTTCTCACTTACCCATCTCTCAGTCAATGTAGTGGAAAATGTTATTATATATCACCATCTGTATCCATGGAGAAATCTCACATGACTTGGTTAAAATCTTAGACTGGTTAACCTAACACAAGCATCTTGTGGAACAGAGGCAATGAGTAAATAATCCATAAGAATTCATTTTACACATTTCTTGCATTATAACCATTTCCACACCAGTTTCTGTTGATTTAGGATTAGTTTGGATTGCAATTACGTTTCATCCGGGACTCCTTTTGGTGCCAAACTGAAGAGGTGAGCCAAACAGTTTCCTTTTCGGATGGGCATTTTTTCAAACGCACCATTCATTTCACAGCTCAAATGGACATTTTTGAAACATTTGTGCAACGAGCATTCCAAAATTGGACGTTTGGGCAAATGGGATGAAACATATCTGCAACCCATACTAGCCCTTAAAGGCCGGAGATGATATTATTATAATGTTGTGATTGTTGCAATTAACTTCGGAACTTCTCACTACTCCTGACAGTTGCCTCCTATATTGATCTCATATTTGGCAACCTCATGTATCTAATAAGTATATGAAACAAACATGGACATAAATTGTCACGCCCTGATTTCATAGAATCGATAGTCGTCCCCTGAGCATGATGCCGTGCGAGTCTAAGTTGTACTCGTACAAGACATGTTAGTCCAATGATCTAACTATGTTTTTTATTGTGGTTATTCGATTATGTTTAACATTATAATATCACTAATCATGCTATCACTATAGTATTTATACTTAAACTTAGCATAGTCCTAATGTGCATTAAATTTATCATACTTGCTAAAATGTATATTGCTTTGTTCGTCTAACATGTATTTGCAGAAAAACAATAAGCAAGATCAACATGGACATATGCAATGAAGAAATCATGATGGGCCAAAGACGACGGTATTTCACAAGATTTTTCTGAACCGCTCGACGACATCTCCGGAGCCACACACTCGGGGGTTCTGCTGTCCAGTTAACGGACGGGGGTCGAGGGGGCAGTGACCCTCGTGGGGGTTCGGAGGCAAAGCCCCTGAAAGGTATTCAGATTTCACAATCTGGGTATCTTTAGACAACTGCCATCATCTATCAAGTGAAAAAGCCAAGTCATGCCATCACCATTTCAGACTCTCAAGAAGCCCGCACCTGCTTAAGTATATCTAAAGTCTGTAACGAGTCTTAGGAATTATTGTAAACACAAAAAATATATGACAAAATCGAAATCTATGGTAAATAATAATCCAGTACCACTTTTGGGCAGTCAGTCAGAAGATCCGACGAATCTCTGCAAAAATTCGAAGGATGATCCGAATGGGACACAAAAAACCTTCTGTGAACTTTCGGATTATTCGAACGGAAGTCCACAGAAATCCGACGGATAATCCGAATTGTTTCCATTCAGAATCCAACGGTCGGATCTGTCCCATCAGTGAGCCCAACGGCTCTTTTTATTGATGTTGCCATATGTAGGCAGATGATCCGATGGACTTCCGCGGATGTCCGACGGATCTTCCGTCTGCTGACTGAAAGTTGCATTATTTGTACTTTCCATTGCTTTGGTTATAAATAGCTTGAACCCCTTCATTCAAGGTTGATGCTTTGAGCTTAAAATATTCTCATATACCAAAGCCTATCCAAAAACAACTATACCAAAGCTTGCACTTGCCTATCCACAAATTGTGTTAGAGTATTCTTGAGTTGTAAAAGTTAGACCTTCATCTTGTTGTAAGAAGATCAAAAATCTTCTTGTGAAGTGTGTTAAAGTCGGAAAGTCCTTCAGATCAAAGCTCTCATGTTGTGAAGTTGGAGAGTTTTCGTATCAAAGCTCTTGTGTATTGGAGTCGAAGAGGCCTTCAGATAAAAGCTCTCGTGTAAGAAGTTGGTGAGTCTTTGGATCAAAGCTCATGTTGTACTATTTGCGATAATAGTAGATTAAAACTGAAGAGAGTTCCGGGACTGGAGTGCCCCAAAGGAGGACACCAGGATACATCGGGTGATGGTATTTTTATTGCTTCTTCTCTTGCACTCTTAAGCTTTAAATTGTTTATTAGCAATCATTTAGTGCTTGGTTAGTGAGCTTGACCCTATTCATCCTCCTATAGGGTGCTTTCAAGGCAGTATTATAAGGTTATCCGAAGCACAATAACAAAGAGAGTACGTAAGAAATTGAATAACACACTTACAACAGAAGAAAACTTTACTTCATTGATAATGAACATCATTTACAAGACTATTACAATAGACGCCACGCGGGCTTACAAACTTGACTCGTATACAAAATGAACGTTGATGAGATAGTCGTTCCATACACTACATCCTCTTATACAAAACCAAAACATTGCTTGAACCATAGATGGGGAGAGTCTAGGCATTGACATAGGTTGTGAGCAGAATCTTCATAAGTGTAGAGATCGCCTTCGCACACGAGCAAGGTTTCAAAATACCCAAGCGTCGTCTTGTTAGGTGGCATGCCCTTCCTGGTTTATAGTACCTGTAGAGAGCGAGGATTAGTACATTGACGTGTACTGGTGAGTGACTAACTAAAATATCACGCTCTTATTTGGTTCAAGAAGTTATGTGAAACATACTATATATTTAGTGACCTTTCTAGCTATCCTAGCGAATTGCATGTAAACATTTGATAGGCATAATAACATAAACTACGTTAGAACTTACCTACGTAGAGCGTGAGCCGTTGCAGTATGAAACTTACCATGTTCTTCCCTGTTCAACTAGATAATATTTTCTAAAGCAGTGTATACATGTTAAGGTCACTGACATAACAAGTCATCCTGGACTATAGCTTTGGTTAGACGGCAACCCTTTTAGCGCGTTTGCGAGCCCGTTGAAAGTTCATGAATCACCCATGCTAGGATTCAGCACAATTATCTTGTTTCTCCCTAGGTCGAAATCGGTTCTGTGGCTCCTCAGGTTACCGTTCGAGGAAACTATACCTTGTGCACAAGTTGTCCAATGACCGTGTTAGACTAAACTAGTTATTCAGGCATGTTCTGCGACTTCATGAGAAACTTAACAAATTCAATGTGTTCCGTCTTATCGTTGCAACATTCATCGATTCATTCATGCTTAACACGGTTCTATAATGAGTATAACATAAGCAAGCATGTAGCAGTTTCATAGCAAGTGTACGCAAGGTAGTCAAAGGCGCACTCGAGGCGCAAAGGATCCATATCGTCCGAGGCGCAAGGCGCAGTTAAGGTGCGCGCCCGAGTGAAGTAAGGCACAAAATAAAAAATAATATAAATATATATAAATAAATTAGTAACATGAGAAATAAAACCAAATAACATATTAAAACCAATAAAAACTTGTTAACATAACCAAGTGGACTAGCATAGTAACAATAACACTCAACAAAACTAACAAGAATTTATATATTTCATACTACGTTTTTAGTAAATTTTAGTATTTCAAGTTCGACTGTAGCCAACTTTGGCAACCGAGGAAGGGCTACCTTCCTACCACTTGTATGAGGTAAGGGCTATCTCCTTGTCTCATTTTTTTGATAAAAAACAAAAAATACATAAGGTGCGCCTAGGCGCGCCTTTTCGTTGTTGCGTCTTGCTGAAAGGCGCACTTAAGGCGCGTCTTGGGTGTGCCCGGAGAAATGCGCCTCGCCTAGAGAAGTGCGAAACGCACATGTTGTGCCTTGCTCCGAGGCGCGCCTTTGACAACCATGAGTGTACGTGAGAAATCGTACAACAGTTCCGTGATTTAATTATATGGAAATAAGTATTTCTACATTGTGTCAACTGCATCTATATCTAACATTTCATTCTTTGGTGTCGTCGATTGATTGAAGAACAAGAGGGTCAAAGGGGAGAAGGGCCAAGCCACTCACCTTGATTGATTGAGGCAAGAGGAAGAATGTATGTTGCGCTAGATGGCGCCTACGCGATCACCTGCAATCACATAAGCAACAAATCATCACTCTATCCTTTTCTTCCGAGTTCGATATGAAATGCGAAGTTCGAAGAACGCAAGCAATGAAATCCATCGAAAACATTCACGAAAACACATTCATAAAACCAAAGCCAAAGAAGCAAGTGCGGCATGAAAAACAGAGCAGCGGAAGGTTTCTCCCGACTCAGCCGCAAAGTCCTTCCTCGAGGTACAACCTGCTGAATATGGGACTCGATTCCGAAGAAGCCGATCCATAACGAGGAAATGATCTTGATTCAATCTGCCCGATCAATCGATAGTGACAGTGTTCTTTAACCGCGCTCCCCGCGAACGAGGAACGGGGCAAGATGTTGGAACGGGGCACTACAGAAATGTCATTGCATGCACTTCTTCATAACATCATGTTCATAATATTGATAAACTCAACACTTCATATAATTTGTTTGGGAGCTCTTATGTATTAAAACTTGTAAGTTTTCGGGATCATTGTATAGAAGTACAGATGACTGAGACATAATTACTTTCTGGGGCAAAAGCTGAAGTGTGTATTTCAGATGTTGTATATGAGGGAATATACTTTTATCCGCTATAGCCTATGAAGCAAGGACACTCCAAAATACTATAGGATACACCAAAGTAGGTGTGGAATCCGTGTTGCCGTGTTTAAAATACATCGTGTCAAATCCGTGTCTGTGCAACATAGTAAAGCATTTTCAGATCAGCTTCTTATTTCTTCAAGTATTTATTGTTCAAGGGCATCATCTAATTAATATTTAAACAAGAGTAGTTGAAAGCTGTATACATATGAAAGATAACTCTTTGTTGAGGCTTAATTTTAACTCTTATTTATCTTGAGGAAGAACCTGCAATCTTTTCTTCTAATCAAAGCGACCTCCAATTGTTGAATAACCACTGGCCAGCTCATGAGTGATTTTGGAAATTCTTCCATGTGCCCCACAAGGAAAAGTAAAAGTCAGTTCAGTTCATCCATGCTAATAGTAGTAACATCTTTCTGAGCATTGAGACATGGGAAGAGATCTTTTCCAATACCTCACATTCACTTAGTGTCGGGCACTTAAATACCTTGAACTATCATGTTTGTGCACATAAAGACATTGTGCTATTTCAGTACACTTAAATACCATTAACTTTCCTTTTGCACTTTAATATCCTAAGCTACTAGAATTTTGCAGTTAGATGCTAAAGGTGTGTCAAAAGTTAAATTTGTCCCTCAATTCAAAAACCTAATTCTATCATCTTCTTACCTGATCCTAATCATGGCCTTTGCCAACGTTGCCCAAATTCCAATTAATGAAATCCATCTCTACAACATCTTGAAATATAGAATTCTTCCAAAGTTCACCAATTCTAAAAAAGCCAATTTCTAAAATTGATTCCAAATCAACTTACTTGAAAGATTAAGAAAATCCAACACTAGTAGCTAGGAGAAAACACTGTTGGGAAAGAAACACGGAAACATTTCCCCATAGAGAGTACCTGCGAGGGAACCGAGCAATACAACACACGAACCAAAACACCAACTACACACAAACAATCCACGCAGATACAGAGAATATTTGACATGAAAAACCCTTACGGAAAAAACCACGGGACGATCGGAGTCCAACCCTTGAGAAGCCTTCACTAATGAAATAAAGGAGTACACCCTCTACAAACTTCTCCCGATCCAACACGGATCCCCACAACACTTGGAAGCAAGAAATATTGATTACAAGGCTACGAAAAACAAAGACGACGAGTAGAGATTATCCGAACACGATCCTCCTTCGAAAGAGACCTTCAATCCTCCTTCTTCTCTCCCAAAGTTGCAATGACACTCTTGTCTCCTTTCACTCTCTTCTTCTATGTTTTTCGTATGTGTTAGGGTTAAGGAAAAATATATATATATATATATATATATATATATATATATATAAACCCCTAATCCCGTAGCAAAACCTGGACCGTAGGATACGATCCAATGGTGCATAAAATACCCTGAAATTTACTTCAGTCCGACGACACAGAGTTCGGCCAGAACTCTGTGTAGGCCAAGCCAGAACTGTTCTGGACACTGTGGGACCGAACTCGGCCAGAGTTCGGCCTGGGATCGAACTCGGCCAGAGTTCGGCCTGGGATCGAACTCGGCCCGAGTTCGGCCTCCCCTGTTCCAGAATGTTATATAGTGGCTCCCGAGCTTCTTCTCCTTCTTCGATTGGCCTCGTCACCTCCCCGAGCTTCTCTGGCACACAAACGACGCTCGTCGCACTCCGGGGTCTTCTCCACATAGGTTGGGAACCCCACCCACTCCAACATATCTCCCCATTTACAACTATGTGGAGGGGATCGTCATTCCGACGATCTGCCTGCAGAACTCAAACTTTTTCCTTGGTAGAATCTTGGTGAACATATCTGCTCCGTTATCATCTGTATGAACATTCTCAAGCTCCGCGTCTTTCTTCTCAACCACATCCCGTATCCAATGATACCGAGTCTCGATGTGCTTGGACCGGCTATGAAAGGTCTGATTCTTCACAAGGTGAATAGCACTCTGACTATCACAAAATAAAGTATACTGCTCTTGCTTCGGTCCCATTTCCTGCAACAGCTTTTTCATCCAAAACAACTCCTTGCAAGCCTCCGTCGTCGCAATGTACTCCGCCTCTGTCGTCGACAAGGCAACACACTTCTGCAATCGCGACTGCCACGATACCGCTCCTCCAGCAAACAACATCACATAGCCCGAAGTCGATCGCCTCGTGTCTACATCTCCAGCCATATCAGCGTCGGTATATCCAACCAGCTTCGGCTCGTCACTACCAAAAGAAAGTCTCCAATTTGCAGTGCCCTCAAGGTATCGTAGAATCCACTTGACCGCACTCCAATGTACCCTTCTAGGATTTGAAAGGTACATGCTAACTGTGCCAACTGCATGAGCGATGTCTGGCCTCGCACACATCATAGCATACATAAGGCTTCCCACAGCTGAGGCATATGGAACCCGCTCCATATCTTCTTTTTCGTCCTCGGTAGATGGACACTGCTCCTCAGTGAACTTAAAGTGAGCCGCAAGGGGGCAACTCACTTTCTTCAACCCGTCCATCCTGAAACGCTGAAGTACCCGGTGAATGTACTTCTTTTGGGACAAGTGTAGCAGCTTGGACTCTCTCTCTCGGCTGATCTCCATTCCAAGAATAGTCTTTGCTGCGCCCAAATCCTTCATAGAGAATGTCGCGCCCAGTTGGCATTTCAACTCCGCTATCCTAGTGACATTTTGACCCACTAATAGCATGTCATCAACATAGAACAGTAAAATGATGAAATCATCCTCGGCAAAGTACCTCACAAATACACAATGGTCTGACGTCGTCCGTGCATAACCATGCTCCCCCATAAACGACTCGAACTTCCTGTATCACTTCCTCAGAGTCTGCTTCAGACCATACAAGCTCTTCTTCAACCGGCAGACCAAATATGACTTGCCCTTCTCATAGAATCCCTCTGGCTGCTCCATGTATAACTCCTCATCAAGATTACCTTGGAGAAATGCCGTCTTCACGTCCATTTGCTCGACCTCCAAGTCGAAACTGGCTGCCAATGCTAGCACCATCCGAATAGACGACTGCTTGACGACCGGTGAAAAGATCTCATCATAATTCACGTCTTTTCGCTGACCGTAGCCTTTAACTACCAGCCTCGCTTTGTATCGAGGGCGAGTAGCATCATCCGTCTGCTTCACTCTGAACACCCATCGATTCTTCAAAACCTTCTTGTCCTTTAGCAACCGCATCAGCTCGTAAGTAGAATTGGCGTGTAAGGAACTCATCTCCTCCTGCATAGCCTGCATCCACTCCTGCCTTTATTCGTCTTTCATAGCCTCTGCAAAGCTTTCGGGCTCTCCCCCGTCAGTCAATAGCACATACTCCCGGTGAGTATCTCGTAGATGGTCGACGCTCTCTGTCGCTCCTTCTCAATGGAGCTACTGGTGCTGGATGTATACCAACAGCCTCCTCCCCTTCAGGAACTACCTCTCCGGCATGCTCATCCTCCTGAGGGACACCCTGACCACCATCAGCAGGCTAATGATCAAGGTTGGGAGCAACTCCATGTACTGGCTCCCCCATAACTGGATCCTTTGCGATGTCCTCTGGAAACAACTCGAAGCGAAATGACTCTAACTCATATAATTCCTCAGCCTCAAAAGGCATCTCGGAATCCTGAGTGTTGGTCATGGTCTAATCCTCGACGAATATCATGTCCTTGCTTCTGTAGAGCTTTCTTTCCACTGGGTCGTAGAGTCTATTGCCAAACTCATCCCGACTATAGTCGACAAAAACGCACCGCCTCGTCTTCGGCTCAAGTTTGGACCTCTCGTCCTTCGGTACATACACAAAGGCCTTACAACCAAGTACTCGCAGGTGATTATATGACGGCTCTTTGTCGTACCATACTTTGTCAGGCACATCGTCCTGCAAATGAGCACTAGGAGATAAATTAATAACATAAGCAGCTGTGAGAAGAGCCTCACCCCAATAACTGTCTGGCAAATTTGCTTCTGACAGCAAACACCGTACCCTCTCCATCAGTGTCCTGTTCATGCGCTCCGCTATACCATTGAGCTGAGGTATCTTGGGCGGAGTCTTCTGGTGTCGTATCCCTTGCTCTCTACAATAAGCATCAAAGGGACCAATGTATTCGTCGCCGTTATGGTACCGGACACAATAACTTCTTGTCCGTCTCTCTTTCAATAGAGGCCTGAAACTCTTTGAAAGTGGACAACACCTGATCCTTGGTCTTTAAGGCATAGATCCAAACCTTCCTGGAACAGTCATCAATAAAGTTACAAAGTAAGAAGCACCACCAATAGATTTTACCTTCATAGGACCGCAGACATCCGAGTGAATCAACTCGAGAAACGCCGGCTTCCTTGAACTTGGGTGACTTTGGAAAGACACCCTATTTTGCTTCCCAGCTAAGCAGTGCGTGCACTTCTCCAACTTTGTAGACTTGAGCCCTGGAATCACCTTTCTGTTCACCAAGTAGCTCATCCCCTTCTCGCTGATATGGCCAAGCCGCCTGTACCACAACTCGGCAGACGCGTCAGAAACTGCGTTTACCTCATGTGCCCCCTGTGCACTCTACTCCATATAGTAGAGATCAGATTTCTTGCTTCCTCTGGCAATCACCATCGAACCTCTGGAAAGCTTCCACTGACCATTCCCGAAGAGATCGAAGAATTCCTCGTCATCCAACCTTCCAATCGACACCAGGTTGAAACGGATATCAGGAACATGACGAACATCTTTGAAAACAAGAACTGCACCCGTCTTCGTCCTCAAATTCACATCTCCAATGGCAACCGCCTTCGACACATCTCCATTGCCATCTTCAACACTCCACAGTCGCCTGTCGTATAAGTGGCAAATAGTGTCCTGTTATGAGATACGTGCGCTGAAGCTCCTGAGTCCACCAGCCAAGAATTGTCATCGCAGGCGAGGTTTGTGATAACCTCATCACCTACGACGATCACATCGCGTCCATGTATCGAGGCCGCCACTGTAGTGTTCTCATCTTGCTTTCCTTTGTCGCCCTTCTTCTTTCTCTTCCAAGAGAAACAGTTCCGCTTGATGTGGTCTTTCTTGCCACAATGGTAACACTCTGAGTCCTCGTACCGACCCTTGGACTTCCTCCTGCTCTTGTCTCTGCCACCACCTGGACCCCTGTTTTTGTCCCTTCCGCGGCTCTCTGAAATAAGTGCCTCTGAGTGGTGGGATGTGGATGAAGTACCCTGAGAACGTCTCCGCATCTCTTCATTCAGCACCCCGCTCTTGGCAAATTCTAGACTGATTACGCCTTTTGGAGCAGAAGCGATCATAGATACTCGTACGGTCTCCCACGAGTCTGGCAATGTACACAGCAGCCATAGTCCCTGAACTTCGTCGTCGAACTTGACTCCCATCGAAGATAGCTGGTCAACCACGCCCTGAAAATCACTGAAGTGATCCGTAATAGACGCCCATCTTTGTATCGCAGATCCATCATCGTCCGGATCAGGAACAACTTGTTTACCCCGGTCTTCTTCGCATACAAAGATTCCAGCTTATCCCATAATGTCTTCGCGTGCTCAATATTGGCAACATGGTTGTACACGTTCTCGTCAACGAACTGCCTGATATATCCGCACACCTGTATGTGCTCGAATTTCCAGTCCTCCTCGGATTTATCAACTGGTCGTTCGGAAGCAAATACGGGCAGATGCAGCTTCTTGACAAACAACAAATATTTCATCTTGCTTCGCCAATAATGATAGTTGGTGCCGTTCAGGTTCACCATGCGCACCGGCTTCGCGTCTATCTCTCCTCTCTAGTTTTTCTGTCAACTCCTGACACCCTTCTGAATTCCAAAACCTGGATCTGATACCACTTTGTTGGAAAAGAAATGCGGAAACCTTTCCCCAAACTAGAGAGTACCTGCGAGAGAACCGAGCAATACAACGCACGAACCAAAACACCAACTACACACAAACAATCCACGCAGACAGAGAGAATTTTTGACGTGGAAAACCCTTGCGGAAAAAATCACGGGACGATCGGAGTCCAACCCATGAGAAGCCTTCACTAATGAAATAAAGGAGTACACCCTCTACAAACTTCTTCCGATCCAACACGGATCCCCACAACACTTGGAAGCAAGAAATATTGATTACAAGGCTACGAAGAACAAAGACGGCGAGTAGAGATTACCCGAACACGATCCTCCTTCGATAGAGACCTTCAATCCTCCTTCTTCTCTCCCAAAGTTGCAATGGCACTATTGTCTCCTTTCACTCTCTTCTTCTATGTGTTAGGGTTAAGGAATATATATATATATATATATATATATATATATATATATATATATATATATATATATATATATATAAACCCCTAATCCCGCAGCAAAACCTGGACCGTAGGATACGATCCAATAGTGCATAAAATGTTCTAAAATTTACTTCAGCCCGACGACACAGAGTTCGGTCAAAACTCTGTATGGGCCGAGCCAGAACTGTTTTGGACACCATGAGACCGAACTCGGCCAGAGTTCTGCCTGTGATCGAACTCGGTCCGAGTTCGGCCTCCCCTGTTCCAGAATGTTATATAGTGGCTCCCGAGCTTCTTCTCCTTTTTCGATTGGCCTCGTCACCTCCCCAAGCTTCTCTGACACACAGACGGCGCTCGTTGCACTCCGGGATCTTCTCCATATAGGTTGGGAACCCCACCCACTCCAACAAACACGTCATAATTGAAGCATTTTATTTGTCTAATCCAATAACCATCCATAGAAATTTGTTCTTCCCATCCCGGCAGCGGCGGTGGTGGTGCGTGTTTGTGTATGTGGTGTGGGGTGGAGACCATGGTTTAGGTTAGGATTTTAGGGTTTAAAATTTTGGGAAGAAGATTATATTTGTAGAAAAATAGATAAGTTTTTTTTTATGTCTAGGGGCCAAAAAGTCCAATATACTCGTGTGCCTTGGATGTGACCATTAAGTGGGACAGAACAACACCGGAGGGTAGTAAGTTGCAAAAGGCGTGATAGTTCAGGCCATCGGGGCAGGTAAGTGCTTACAAAAATAGTTCAATGTATTTAAGTGCAAATTAGGTATAGTTCATGGTATTTAAGTGCAAATTAGTCTGAATGTCGAGTGTTAGGTTCTTCCTATCAGCTTTTTTTCTTGAGAGGTAACATTTTTACACTTCTCCATATCTGGCAAGATTGCCCCTCTGTCACCTTGGAACCCCACATTTTCTTTTCTGAACATAGAGTTTCCTTTTGTCCAGAGGACCAAGTTTTCAATACTTAGAAGGGTCCCGTTCCAATAGAATCCATCTGTCCAGGGTACAGAACAACCTCCCTCTTAGGCTCATCCTCTGCTGAGATCACCATGCAACACTTGTTGAGGTGGTAGCCTTATCATGTGAAGTCTCCCTACATTTCTAGCAGCCTTGCTGATAATCCATTACAACGAGCAAGAGATGCATAGACATGGAAACTTTTTGTTCTCCGTACCAGTTCTCTTAACCAATGGTGAACCACAATCATATGGTGTATTGGTCTTAATGCAACCTTGCCCAAGAAGAAGCCATTCTCCCTAGAAAACAAACTCCATCAAGGACGTTGGCTTCCTCATACTCTTTGCAAAGGCCTTCATACGGTGGAAGTAGGATTTTCTACCTAGGATATAAAATTGTAGTGTTTACCCATCTCCGTTCTGTCTCCTTGAGTTCCTTCTCTTCCACTTGATGGTAATCGATTCTCCCTCTAAGGGGCATATAAGGAGCTCCCCAACTTCTTGATACCTCCCTACCCCAGACTTGAACCCATCCCATCCCATTAGTTATCTATTCGAGAAAATTCTAGGCGTCGGAGTGAGGGTCTAGCATTGTCAATTGGTCTATGCCTTTGACAAAATCAAACATGCAACAGAAAGTCTAATCCTTCACCAGTAGTAAACTATCCTCGACCGTTCATGTTTACCCTCTTTACCACACAAGGGAGGAGAGGGAGGTTTCTCATATTGGCAACCCTCTGAGATCAAGCAAAACCATCTCGGCCCTAGGAGCTCTAGCCAATGCCATATGATGGTATCCTTTATCAATTTTGATCTTTTTGATCATTTACTTCTAGTTTTCATTACTGGTCGAAACCAATTTTCGATTTCTTGCTGTTAAAGTTGAGTTGATCTATTCAGTGATGCTGGATGCATCATTTCTATTTATTGGGCTAGCTAGTTCTTCTGAGGTTCCTCTCTAGTGCTATCATTTGACTATGTTTCATAGTTTTGAACTTCTTGAAGTATTACGACCTACTGGAAGTATGTATTCTTCTCCACGACCTACTGGAAGTATGTAATTCTTCCCCATCGAGGGAGCGGCTCAAGTCAATAGGATGCGGATGTCTCCATCAGTCTGTTGCTTTTAGTACTGCAGTGCTGGATGCGTCTGAAGAGAAATTAACTTATTCGATCTAACCTTATTACTTTAGGATTTTAAGAGGCGTTCTGTTTCTTGAATACTTTTTTTTTTTTTTAGTTTACTTATCAATTCTAACCGTACTTTTTTTTTAATTCCCTCCATACGTGATGCTCTGTATATTCTTCACATTAATTTTGTTGAGACTCACTATAAGAAGGCTTTCTTTCCTTGCAGGGTTTTTTTCCCCCATGACTTGGATTCGGCAGCTAATGCGCTTCTTGAAAGTGGCCATGGGGTCCCGTGACCATGGGCAAACTTATGTATATACTTGTAGCACAAGGTTGTTGTACTATCAACTATCTGGCAAACCATTGTGTGCAACCTACCCATATGAGAATGAATGATTCCTGTTAATCGTCATATTCTTTTTCGAATTCTTTTTAGTTGACTGCTGATGCTGCACTGTTTGTGTCTTCCCTCCGTAACTTTGTACCAAAGCTACATACAATCATTGAATTTTCGTCTGAAACTTGTTCGTGGATGCAGCACCAACATTGCTAATGTATGGTGACAGGTATCGGAAAACAAATAGCTCACACCTCTTAAACGTATTTGTATGCTGTGCTGATACTAGATTTAGCATTATTGTACTAGATTTTGTCATCTACAGATAGGATGGGATGTATGTTTTAGTTCCCTAATGTTTTGACAATGCCCATGGGGCCATTACAATTTGGTAAGGGATGGCTGTTTATTATACTTTCTGTGGATTCGTCAGGAATGACTTATTCGATGCAATTAATATTAATGATACTACATGTGTCTGAACTATTTCTGCCAGAAAACATTAGTATTGATCAATAGAGAGAGCAGCTATCTTCAAGGAAGATGCTTACGAGGGTTTTAAGTAAATTCTCAATGTTACAACACCATGGATAAGGAGACATTGTTTCTCATGAAGAAGGGAGGACATAGCTTGATAGCTGCTAGCTGATTTGGCAAAAGCCAACTTGAAAGGATAGAAAGTTGCAGTTGACTAGTGTCCAATATCCCCACTTTTGAAGATCTGTAACTTGAAGATTCTCACACATTACAAAGCTGTATTGACTATTTGAGCACCTTCTCCTCCTATCATTGGGCGATGAAAGTCTCGGCCGATTCTTTCTGCCTTGATCTATCCATTAATTGGATCACCCGCCTGTTTGAATTGAATGCTTTCCATTCAAATGACATGCACTTGTCCATTTTATTGGAGCTCTCACATGGACAGAGCACCGAACTCGAGTAGCTCTTGTGGTTACCGAGGAGAGGTATAAGACCTTGGCTGGATGGCAGAAGATGAGTAGATCGAGCCATGGGGACATATTATTCCTTCCATTTATTTGGTGGGAGTTGAAGGATAGTGGGCCCAACATGCATGCAATGCAGCATGCACAAAGTCTCGTGCGTATCGCTAGGCATCTCAAAAATAAAAACATGGACAGAGCATATCCTTCAACCTCCTAAACTTGGAGTTGTGGGCATATCCTTCAACCTCCTAAACTTGGAGTTGTGGGTGCATTCTCCTAAACTTGGAGTTGTGGGTGCATGTAATGCACGTATAATTGGACTACTTATACCATGGCAAGGGGGTTGCGGGAGCATACCCTTTCAAATGAGAGGCATGAGTTGGGATCTCATCTCTCCTAGTTTTACATATTTTACAATATTTTCCTTCCCCTTTGTTATGTTAAATATTAACTTTGATTTTTGCTCATTCTTGTTTGAGTTTGAGTAATTTATGCTATAGAATTAAATTCTAGCTCCATCCCTGACTAGTCATAACAAAAGCAAAACTTCCACGACTTGCAATGCACAAGTACTGTATTAAAGTAAGCTGTTCTGCAACCTTCAGTATGTTGTTTCACTTCAGCTTCCTGGTTCAGATCACATTCCTCTTCAGATTGGTATAAAATATATGAGAAAATATAGTAGCCTATCAAAGCTTCCTGTGCAAGAACATCACTTGAGGCACATCTTAAATATTTCCTTAATAGATCTATAAACCTGAGGATTGGATTTGGGGCAATTCTGACATGAACTCGAACGCAGAACACAGTACAAACATTTGACATCAACATTGAAAGAAATTACTCAGGCAAGTTTGACTTCTTTGATCATGCCACAGAGAGCATTTAACACTGAGAGCAAACAATGAAACAAGATGGTATATGTAACACGAGTGTGACATTTATTTGATGAGACCTCAATACCTCATGACCAAAAATTCCAAATTATGAAACACCATAAATCTTGAAAACCATCTAGCTTTAACTAACTGGTCAGGAAGTTCAGATCAAGAATGATCCGTCTGCCAGTTCTTTCTTGCTGCAACCTGGCGACGAGCTGCTTCCAAAATTACTGTAAGATATGGCAGTAAGATGAGTCAGCTCTATCCATTGCCGCTCCTACAACTGGTATCTTCCTATAAGGAGAACCATATGCACCTCACCCACCCCTTCATTCCAACTTGTCATGCAAGACTGGAGTCCGAGGGACTGTTGGCTGTATCAACCGGTTCGCTGACTTGCAAAGGGACGGCGACAGAAGAGAATCTTTGCGAAGCAAGATTTAATCGCAGAGGGCGACCTCCAACTTCCTGATCATTAATGAAGGTCAAACTTGATTTACACACAATAAATTTGCACAACTAAAAGTAGGCAGGCACCTTACCTTTCCATTCAAGGCTTCAATTGCTGACTGGGCATCTTCAGCAGATGAGAAGGAGACAAATCCATACCCTCTTGACCTACCAGAATCACGCTCATAGATGACCTTGGCATCAAGCAGCCCAGGTTGCATAGAAAAGGCATCTTTCAAAGCCTCTGAGGTGAGGGTCCACCCTAGGTTGCCGGCATAGACCTTGTAAGGGCTGTCAATGTACCCACGAGACACGGACCTCGTACGTGGTCCCATCACTTCCCGCTCACCTCCCCGTGGCACCTCTGGGAAGTTCACTTTCACGGTCCGGCCTCCAACTTGCGAACCATTAAACATTCGGATGGCTTTATTTGCTTCTTCGGTATTAGCCATGGTGACAAATGCAAAGCCACGGCTTCTATTTGTGACACGATCATAGACTATCTAGAATAGATTAAATTTCAATAAACAAAGTAAGTTGTTCACATCTATTTAAAACTCCCAACCTATAATTGAAAATTGCTAACGACTATCACTTTCAGGACTACAATCTACTAACCGTCCTTCCACCCTATCAATTTTGACTTAGGTGCTTAGGAAATGGGATTAGCTATCAGAGAAAATAATAAAAAGCTAATCGCAAGCACAATACCCAATATGTAGCAGATATTTGATTTGAGTCAAATATTTGATCATGTTCAATAATTTGATTTTCTCCGAAGGCAAGAGTTCAAACATATAATTAGTTGGCTTATGGGTAGGAAGTGCCCAATCCAAACCTCTTACTACTAGCATATAATTTCTTGGAATTAACCTCACCTAACATATTATTATATAAAAAACCATATCATTAGTATTTATTTTCATTATTAAAAACCAACTCTTCATTAACTGCTTCTTTTGTGCTTATGCATTTGTTAATGAGTTATGTAATCAACCTGATGATGTTAAGGGCATTTTGAATGTCAATAGATGATATTGTTTGAAACTTGGGAATGTTGCTCCTTCACTCTTTGGCGTCATAGAGACAAATATAATTCCTTACAAATTAACACTTCCATCTTTGTTTGGTCCCTGTATGATACCGACTAGTACCAATACTGACCGCTACCAGTACTGACCAAAACTGACCAATACTGATATCGGAGGTCTCTTTTTCAGCAATTTGACAGAGAAAATTGAACGAAAAAGACCAACAAGGGTGTAAAGGCATAGTAAGATTGTAAAAGCAATTAAATGAAAAGAAAAAAAGTTAGTTATCATAGGTAAACCGGTAAACCAATCAACAATGGTCACTATTCTTTCATTCAATTTCAAAATTACTAAGAAACAATACACAAAATACTTAAAATTATGCCTAATTTTTTTCTAAAATTTTAATAATTATTTGTTTCTCGATACCAAACAATTCGATACTCCGATTCGAAACCGTCGATACTACCGATACCGTTGATCTCGATACTCATAGGAAGAATATGATATCGATTCCAATACCGATACTGCGAACCTTGTAAAATACTTGAAAATGCACATGGATTTCATTATATTGGTGAAGTCACTCAACATTATTTCATATTGCTATTAGATGTATATTTATAATGATCTATTTATTTATTTTGTAGGGTTATCATACAAATTGCTGCGCCAGAGTGACTTTTTTGCTGTGCCTACTGCTACAATTTCTTTCCAACCAAAGAGGAAGAAAAGACCCACATATTTTTGAAGAAGAAAGGGAAGCGCAAGAAGCATTTGGCAACAATAGTAAATTTAAAGCCGGAAGAAGAGAAGCAGCTGCAAGCAGAGAGGTTTCAAGAAAGAGCTGGAAGTAGACTTTCCATTGTGGGATGCACAGCATTTTGGTTATAATATCAGGTGATTAGTTTATTACCTTGGTCTTACCATATTTTTTCCGTAGACTCTCTAATAGAGAGATTTCTATGGTGTACTAAATGTGATAGAAGTTTTTGGTCCACTGATGGTTTTCTCCATCTGTTGTTTTATCTTTGTGGGACATTATAGTTTGCTGAATCGTCTCTTATTGAGTTCATAGCATTATGATTGTAATAACTGGTAGTGAGTATAAAATTTTGGGATTAGCAAATATTATTTTATACAAGTCTAGTTTTTTTTTTTTTTGGGTCCGATTCGGATCAATGTACAGATTCAGATATTCAGATATACACTGCATAGTAGCACAACTGTGGTAAATCAATGATATGTTTCAGTACAAACTCTGTTTTTAATGTACAATACCAAGTCGGAAAGCTAACTTACAAATCTACAACTTCCGCATTCGAAGGATTTTCAAATTTTGTTGATAAGATCTTTGAATTTGTTGTTGAGTCAGAAACGGATTTTTGACAGAGACTTGAAATATATTGACTTTGTGACTCCTTTGACAAACCCTTTCTATTATCTATTGCATTTAATTGGTTCGATACTTTGATTCAATTGGCTTCTCCAAGGTTTACTGGAGTATTTCTTTATAATTAGGCTTCTACAAATCTCAATTTTGAGTAATCATAAATTCTCTCATACTGACTGCCCTCTGGGTTTTGTCCTAGGTCAGAGAATTGAGTTACTTCTGATAAAATATAGCAGCTAGGCCGCTAATTTCAAACAAAGGCCAACTAGCATTAGAAAGGATTGAGCTCTATCATCAACGAAGATCAATTGCATTCCCACCAAAATTATGCCCACTAATATCGAACAAAAGTTGCACACCACTCGAAACCCAACAAGTTCTCCAACTCTACCATAGCTAACCACTGTTCTAAAAGGCGGTCTAGGCAGCCGCATAGGTGCTAGGTGCCGCCTAGTCCCCTCCGACGTCGAACTATGCATTTTTTGGGTTTATGGACTTTTTCTGCAATTTATAATAGGTTTTTTTGGATTTTATTTTTATTTTTTTGAACTGTCTAGAACTAGACAGCCGCCTAGGCAGGCTAGATGCTAGGCGGCGGGGACCCACCCGACTAGTGTTGCATAGTTTGAGTTAGCATTACAAAAAACCAAGTCCTATCTATTTTTGTCCTGTTCTCAAGGAAACCCAACGTTGAGAGTGAGTCCTCACATGACTGGTTTGATGGCCTGTTTATAGGCAGATTACTAATGCTATTGTGTTGTCTTATTTAGTATATAAAGAGCCCCATTCCTCTCTATAAAGGCACTTGGTTTTTAGTGAAAGCTCTCTAAAAAGTTTTGTCTCTTTCCACTCCTCACCCCCAACAACAAATTTTTATTCTTCAGTTTCGTACTCTGGGCAAGAGCTAAGTTCGGGTCATTCTTTCCGAATTGTGTGCAACGACAAGAAGCCGGTAGCACGAAGGTTTTACCTCTAGGAGAGTTCGAGAAGAAGTCTGCACATAGACCTCGGATAAACTCTTAGGGCAGTCCGTAGTGCGCGACTTTCCCAGAGGCCGGTAACACTAAACCTTGTTATTTTTTGTTTATAGGATTTAAAAGAGAGATTGAGATAACAAGTAGTGCCTAGCGCTTTTCAAAACCTTTGTAGCTAAACAAAGGGAAGTTTTCCCGCTCCTCACGTATTATGGTGTGATAAACTACCACGATGGCTTCTTCAAGTTTGAAGATAACCAAATGTCATAAAATAAAATAACAAATTCTTGATCTCCAGCCAGAGGCGGAAATCAAAATTACCTGAACTTCTAAACCCCATGACCTAATGTTACTTATCAGTTTTCACCCAGATACCCAATATTTTGGCCAAACTCAACTTTGTAATTTCCGTAATCGTCACCGAACTTGAGCACACTTGTCTAAGCAAAACACCAACTTAAATTAAGCAATTCTGAACAATATCAACATCAACCAACCAATGAGCATCAGTAGCTACCTAAAGTTCACATTTTTTTTTTTTGACTCGAGACTCTAAATTTCGGTCAAGAATAGAAAAAGATGGGGTTTTTCTATTCTTGACCGAAATTTAGAACAATATCAACATCAACTTAAATTAAGCAAAACACCAACTTAAATTAAGCAATTCTGAACAATATCAACATCAACCAACCAAT
>JANAVB010008716.1:0-85000 GCA_029216955.1 Iris pallida | reverse complement strand
TGAATCTCTTGTGATACCTATCACTTATGTTCTTTGCTTATTTTGCCCTATGTCAAAATTTAACAAAATATTTGCCCAAAAGAGCCATAGTGTTAACTTAATTTATCATCAATCATATAAATAAAATTTTCTTTCTTTGCAATTCATAAAACTTGATATGACAAAGTTTTGTCTCTAAATATATCAAAATTGAGTCTCAAATCATTTATATAAACATCCGGAACCTATCCTAAGTGTTCCCATGTAATCCTACTTGATCTTATCCTCAAATATCTTTAATTTTATCGAAAAATTATCGATTTAGTCCTATTTACTAACAAGGACAACATGTATATTCCCTAGATATGGTTACTTTTTTACTAAGTAATTTATTGTACCAAGTAATAAAATCTTGTCTCGTTTAAGTATAACTTGTAAGGCTCATTTAGGTACACCTCTTGTATATTATAATGCCAAGTATAAGGAAATAATATAGTGCTCAAAAGCCACAACTATTATCACACAAGCCTATATACACAAATTCCTATAAGAGCAATTCCTACACAAACATTTATAATCACAAGTGTACCTAACTCATAATATGTATGTATTCATGTATGTTTAGGCTTCCCATTTTCACAATCTTATGTAATTTCCACTACCAAGAAAACACATATATATGTCCATAATTCACTTAACTTGGTACTAAACTTTAACATATGTTCACTACCTCTTGGTGTCGGTGTGTCCATACTTTAGGATGCATGCTAAAATGTAACAAACTTATATGTATATATAATTTCAGTAGTTTAATAATATGTGGACCCTCATACTTAGTCTCTTTAATTATGACATAACACATATGAGTATCCTAACATCCTGGTGTACACATCCCACATAGCTATAGAAAGCATATATGAACATACATAAATAATATCAGAAAATTAAGATGCATGGTTAAATATTTTGACCTAGATGAAATAGTTGGGTGGTACTAACTAAAGAGAAATTAAATCAAGGGAAAATTTTGTGATAGTGGAAGAAGGGCTTGCCTTGCATTTCTCTTGATTGGGGAAATCAGTACTTGATTTTCTAACTTTCTTACAAATCCTTATTATACAAACTTAGGAAAAGTTTTTAGAAAAACATTTTAGGCATATAAGAAAATTTAACCTAGGTTTGTAAATTAGAGGAACTAAGGAGCTTTTGGGTAAGGATATATACCCAAGATGATACTTGGCATGGATTTTTTAATTGCAATGAAGGAAGGCTCACCATGCATGGTGAGAGTTGGCATGGATTTCCTAGTCGCGATGAAGGCGATTTCAATGCCACACTTGGGAGTCGTCATCTTTAAGGAAGGCTCATAGTGCATGGTGTGTCACGATCCACTCCCAGGGGGCCGGGTTACGAGTATGTGTGCACGTCCAGCCTACACCACGATATCGACGATAGTGAATATATAATCTTCATCAATAATCATGAATATCGATCTACTAAATCACCGTAACTATAAGCAAAATAATCAAGAAAGAGATATTCAAATTCATAAATCAAACTCCAAATATATCATAAGAGTTTTGATCCATTATTACATCATTTTTACAAGTTTTTTGCAGACAAATCCGGTCAGCAACTAAGGAAAGCAAACTACAAAATGAGAAATGGACTAAAGAGGGGATTGCCTCCAAACTCGCATCCTGCCTCATCAAAATTATTTGGCACAAGTCCACATCATACTTAGAATGTCAACGAATCTAGTTAGGATTGGAGCAAGTACTACCATACACAACGTCTCACGATACAAAATAAAGCTTTAAAAGTAGTGCAACAAATAAACTAGATAAGGAGATATTGTACATGATAATAAAATTGGTAATCTAGATAATGATATATTGATCATGGTATTAAAATATGCTAGAATAATTATGCAATGATCAAGTACAAATGAGACTATCAACTGTGTGTGTGGTGGCCCATGTAGGTCTTCTAGAGGTCGCACTTAGTACGATATCGTAGTAGTGCTCAGACTTAGAGTACTATTACGAGCCTGCTATTAGGATATATGTTATAGGCTATAGTAGGAGATACTCAATCACAACTAGAAAACTTTCGATCTATTTGATTACTATTCCAAATTTTTTTTGCATATTGTTCTTCGAATTTAATTGTCCTTCCTTGATAATATCTTATCTTGTGCCATATTGACTTTTTTTGTTTGATCTGACTTCAGGATGCCGCCGAAGACTAGGTCTCATCGCTCTGGACCCGCAGGACCCGCAGCAGCTTCTGAGAGGTATGCTAACTCTTGACCTCTTGCTCCATCCGTAGAGGTTGCTACAGTCGTTTCTCTTATTCATGTAGGAGTTTCAGTCGCTTTCAGGGGTGCTCCACCTGTACAAAGGACTACGCCCGTGGTGCCAGAGACTATTTCTCCGCCACCTCCAGTACCAGCTGATGCAACGTAGATGTTCACACTATTATAGCAGATGATGGATGCCCAGAGAGTGCATGCTAAGGCTTATCAAAGACAGTAGTGGTGATGCGTCAGAGCATCGAGAGTTCCCACCAGCTGGCACTATCTGCAGTAGAGAAGGTGGCACTCGTTCAGCCTCAGGGTGCTCGAGTTCAGCAACAACAGCCAAGGCCAGGTACCGTCGTGGACTTTAAGAGGATGTCTCCTCGGGAGTTCAAGGGTACAGAGGGGATCCTTTATGCAGACGACTGGCTAGAGGACATCGAGAAAATTTTGTAACTGGCTCAGATACCAAAGAGTTTCCAGGTCAAGGCAGCTGTTAGTCAGCTATTCGACATCACGCTTACATGGTATCGCACGGAGCCCAGGCTTGTCATGACTGGACTTACTTGGGAGGCCTTCAAAAAGCTTTTCAAGGAGAAGTTCTTCCCCGACGTAGCTTTGGGTTTCCTAGAGAGTCAGTTCCTTGGGTTGGTTCATAGGAGCTTATCAGTTGATGAGTACACAACTGAGTTTTCCCATCCAGGCTACTTCGTGAAGAGCATGGTTCGGGAGCCAGGAGATCGGGCCAAGAAGTTTAGGAGGAGCCTGAACAGAGAGGTCAGATCGCGTACATCTGGGTGTCATATGGTAACTTTCGAGGACATTCTGATGGATGCCCAGATCGTGGAGGACTTGGGCCTCAGGCCCAAGAGGAGCAGTGATGTTATGAGTGATGCTGGTACCAGTACGGGACCAGTCAAGCATCCTTACATTCAGCAGAGGCCTTTTTAGCAACATTAACATCACCATCAGCAGCACCATGCCCCAGCTCGTGCTCATACCCCGCAGGTGCAGAGACAGGTCGTTCAATGTTTGTTCTGTGGGAATCCATGACACACCATGGAGGTCTGCAGAAAGAGGTTGGGTGTGTACCTTTTCTGTGGGTCACCCGATAATCAGCTGAAGGATTTTAGCTCGTTCAGCTCAGGGAGGTCCAACTAGAGCACCTCCTGGAAGAGCACCTGCAGTTTAGCTGAGGGGACTGCCAGCAGCGTTTTGTCCAGTACCAGCAACAAAGGGGTGCACCTCAGGGCAGGGCATTTACTTTGACGGTCGAGGAGGCCGAGCCCGTTGGGGATGTCATCGCAGGTTCTTTAGTTCTTGATTCCTTTCCTGCTTTGGCATTATTCGACTCTGGTGCTCACATAGCTTTGTATCTGTATCATTTGCTCTTATAAATCATATTGTTGCTGAACCATTGGGTATGACTTGCAAGATCATGACTGGGGGAGGCATTATCTTGGTTAGTGATGTTTGCAAGGGATATAGATATAACGTCCCAGTCCCAAAATATATAGGACCAGAAATACGGTATATACCAGCAACACTTCACAAATGGGCCAAACATCATAACAAGCCCATTAGCGAAATGCTTAAGCTGTAAATCATGATAACAACCCAGAATAATAATATAAGTCACAGGTACACAGCTAATCTCATCCTCACAGATAAACAGTCCAGGATATCAAGTCCAATAAAATAATACTAATGAAAAGATCTGTCCAGTAGGGAATAAAAATAATAATTGTGCGGGTAAGACATCCCGAAACCACTGTAAAAGGAAATCAAGTAAACATCAACTACAAGTCTGCTAAAATGATAGAAAATAAAGTAGCAAATCTAAAATAAAGAGACAACATGGATCAAGAGAAGTCCTAGAGAAGTCCTTTGGCACTATCTCGTCCACCTGCGAAGGTATGACTCCAGTCTCGACTCTAGAATGATACACCTCCAGGTAGTCCTCCTTTTTAACTAAGTCTTGAGAGATCACGAGGTCCTCAGGGGACTAGCAAGACACATAATATACAAGCCTACTATAACAGTAATAACATGCAAAGAAAAGTAGAAATAACATGTACAAGAAACATAATATATAGGAGAACTCTATAGATGGTGACAGTCATGAGAATATAATATTAATCATGGCTATAGGTACATGTGATAATAACTGCAGCTCAGTGAGGTACTAACAGCCCTATAACATGTTCTCTACTGCAGCCCGACGAGGCACTAACAATAGAGTAGTATAGCCACGACTAATAAAACACTCTCGCCTAAGGTAATAGGAAGTCAAGTCTATCATGTCTAGTCATGTCCAATTCAAGTACATGTCAAATATGTCGAGAAAACATGGCATAGGCAAATAAATTCTAACACTGACATGAACAAGATAAAAAAAATAGGACAAATAATATAAAAAAGAGTAACAATCTACATACACGTAAAACTAAAAAATAATCTTGACATGAAGCATGAGAAATATGTAACCATATAAGACATAAAAGAATAGTAATATAGAAAAGCATGTAAATACTGTAAAGTTTGGCAAGATGTACTTGCCTAGTTGTAATGACTATTTTTTTCTTCGTATCACGTATCTCGGTATACGTGTACGTATTTAGACCCGTATTGCATGTTTTCTTGGTTGGTTCGGCCCAACATGACTTGGTTCGGCTTGGTTTGCGTGGTTCGGTTTTATGTGAACCACTCCTACCTACCACCACTTTCATTAAATATCCCACCTACCACCATCCTCTTCATTAAATATCCTACTAACATTTCTCTCTCTTCATTAATTCTTCTTCTCCACCATTACTTCTTCAACCACCAGAGAGAAATAGAGAGAGTGGGAGAGCTTAGGCAAGTGCACCTTGCTTCATGAAGGAAGTCCATTTTTATTGTTCTATTGTCTTCCTCACATATTTCTAACCCACTTTAGTACTTGGCATTCTTCATTTCCATGGTTGAAATTTTGTAGATCTAGCTTTGTGGTATTTTGGTTTCCAGGATTTTGATCTATCAAACTTGCATACTTTGCTAAGTTGATGATCCCATGTTACAGAGAATTTCGTTTGGTCCAAATTTGACCTATAGAATTTTGCTGAGCCGCATGGACATTTTGGCACTCAGGCGCATGAAGCAAAGTTGCATTTAATGCATATAGCCGCATGGTGGCAATTACATGCACGATAAATTATTGAATGGTGCATGTTAATTTACGTACAACATTTAATGCAATCGTGAGATGGTGTTCTGGCATGCATTCAATGCGTGGGTCAGAAGCATTCAGAAATACATTTGTTAAGGATTGGTGTATATAATGCGTGGCTGGCAACTTAGCCGCATAGGCATTATATTTTTGTATATTTTAATGCATCCAACCACATAAGCTTAATGACAACATTTAATATATTTGCATTGTGCCTAAGACTTAGAGCCGCATGGGAATGCCTAAGCATTACTTTATGCTTTAGACTTCCCTGGGAGAAAATGAGCCACATATGAATGCACTTAAAAGCATTTAATGCATCTAAGTCCCTTATATTTAATACCTTATGCTTTATACTTCCTTGGGAAAGAATGAGCCGCATAGGAAAGCACTTAAAAGCATATGAATACATTTTGCATTTAAGTCCCTTAACCTTTAAAGCATATGAATGCATTTTTGCATTTAAATCCCTTTAACCTTTAAAGCCTATTAAGCATGAGCCGCATAAGAATGCCTTTTATGCATTTAAACCCATTAAATGCATTTTTGCATTTAAGTCCACAAGCCTAATGCTTCAGCCGCATAAGGATGCCTTTAATGCATTTTTGTATTTTAGTCCATCAAATGCATGAAAGGCGTTTAAGCCCATTAGAATGCATTAAATACATTTTATGCATTTAAGTCCTTAAGAATGTCTTTAATGCATTTAAAGCCCATAATGTATGTAACGCATTTTTTCTCTTACTGCAATTTCTCTAGCAAGCCGCATATGGCTCCCCTCAGCCGCATGCATATTAATGCAATATTTTAATGCATGCTAGAATACATTAATATATAATAATATATTATTTAGCGTATATTAATATAATGCATATTAATATATTTTTGTATATTAGAATATATTAATATAATGTATTTAATGTATTAATCCATTATTAATGCATTGCATTAATGCATTATATTAATGTATTAGATACGTTTGCCTGCTAGCATGCATGTTTATAGATTTTGCTCAAGCCGCATATGGCCTAGTGACAGTCGGCCGCATGAGTGCCCCCGCAGCCCTGTCCCTTCCAATATTTAATTATGAAATGTGTACTTGTGCTAATTAATTATTCTCTGACACGATGGTGACCCGTAGTGGTGCACTTTTGACATGACATGATAGTGGCCCGACGCGGCGCACTCTTAACAGTAAGCATGACATGACAAGGTTGAATGGGCTGGACACCGTGGATGATTGTGTTTGTACAATTAAACCGATAGTGGTTGCATCATGTCTAGGACAGGGATCCCTGAGTACCACGGTCAGGGGTACCCACTGTAAATGGCTAATGCTAATAACTAGAATAATTCAGTAGTCATGAGAGATTTCCCCAGCTACAGGCGATCCCGTTATCCCGGCCACCATTGTGGGACTTGCAGCCTGCCGACGAGTAGGGCACAAGTCTAGATTTACTGATATGTGGAAAAGAACGATGCACTGTTTAATGAACCCAAGTCGCCTGGATAACCTGGATTAGCTGCAGGGCTTGTGGCTGGAGGAATATCTCACTGCATGTTGTGGCAAGTTAGTTAGCTAATGTAGAAAGCCGTAGACACTGATTAGCCGGGATCGATTGTATGGTGTGGTTTCAGTGCTCGATTGTTGCAAGCTTGATCACATGATTGTCACTTTTAACAATAAAGATCAGAGACTAAGTTCTGTTCAGGCGAAGGGTTACAACCCCGGTCCTTGTTTGGTTTAAGGGTTGTAACCTGGCTCCCGAAACAGTTCTAAGTCCTCTCTTCGTTTATTGCATTATTGTACCCTACGTCATGCTTGTAATGAATTACCTTACCAACAAGATTGGAGACGGAGTTCTATTCAAGTGAAGGGTTACAATCCTGGTCCTTGTTTGGTTTAAGGGTTGTGACCTGGCTACTTGAATGGTTCCCTAGTACTCCATTATGACTGTTGTTATCTCTTTACTTTCAGTTCTTTTAACTGCTTTATACATTCTCTGATATGCTGGTTTTAGTTCTTAAGTGAAGCCTCCTTTGTGGCACTTGCTCTTTCTGGGATCTGACCCAGCTGGTTTTGTGTGGCCAGATTTCGGAGCTACCTCAGAGGATCTACCGACCTTCCAGCCCGATGGTGACCATCAGGCGTGACCAGGGCAACGAGTGGGTTTATTTTTGCTCTTCCACTCTATTGTAAAATTTTTATTTTGAGGCGTTTAGCCGGCGATCACTTGTTAGCTCGTATTGCATACCTTATTATTGTCTGCTCACGGGCTGTAACATGATTGACAGATCCTAGGGTTGATCATGTATGACTAAACTCTTGCTAGTCCTCACATTTTATAACGATTAGCTTCATGATCAGCTGGATATGTAATGTTTGGGACGCCTTATTATTGTATATTTGGTAATCTTACATCTTGTAACTTTACTTGCTTGCTTGAGATTGAGACAATTAGGCTTGTTATTGACCATAGGAGACTGATGGATTGTAGTTAAACCCTCATGTATCTAGACAGCCGTGACCGTATAGTGGGATGGATTTCATTCATGATACGTAGCTGGTTATGTATGCCCCCGCTCTCCAGTATTCTGGTTCTGGGGCGTTACATGGTTTAAGTGGTGGCCCATGCAGGTCTTGTAAATCAAGATATGTGAGGGTTTACCGAATAGATGTCTCAATCAGCACTCGCCTTTGATCTCTGCCCGTATCTTCTAATCTCTGAGATTCTTGACCTGATCACATGCTTGTATCGTTGGATCTGTCTTGGTCCTTCCTTATTGTTTCCTATGTCATCTTCTTCAGCGGCATTGTTCCTGGACCTGCCGATCAGCAAGGCGAAGCACATCTCGTAGACCAGCAGCAACAAGAAGACCAGGCCCAGCACTCAGGAGCAGCCTCCAGGGCCATGCCTTCCGGAGATCCAGAACCCCCGGTGCAGTCAGCCCAGCCCGCGAGGCAGGATGATGGAGCCTTAGTTGGACTTATCAGGGAGTTGCTTGCATCGCAGGATCGTCGAGGAGATGCCTTGCATCAGGCCGTGGCAGATGCTCTGGGCAGAGGTGGACATCATGGGAATAGTGCAGCGAACAGTTTCAAGCGCCTGAATCCTCCATTCTTTGATGGCAGCAAAGATGCTATCGCTGCTGATGCGTGGCTTCAGGACACCGAGGTGATATTGGAAGCAGCGAAGACCCCAGAAGATGAGAAGGTGGCCATGGTGCGCCTGCAGTTATTGGATCTAGCCCGCAGCTGGTGGGCGACACAGGCCGTTGGATTGGTGGCGCCTATTGCCTGGGCAGTATTCCGAGAGAGGTTTCGGACCAAGTACTTCGATGCGGTGGCTCGGTACGATCTTTAGACCAAGTTCACCAATTTGAAACAGATGGACAGGACGGTCGATGGGTATGCGGCCGAGTTTTCTAGGCTTAGTCGGTTTGCTCCTACCTTGGTGGCGACCGAGTTCGATAGAGCCCAGCGATTTCAGCAGGGACTCCACCTAGAGATTTTGCTGGCAGTGGAGCAGTTTGAGCATCAGACTTTTGATGCGGTATTGAGGGCAGCTAGGAGGCATGATTATACCTCCCAGAGGATTGTGGACAGGACCGGAGGTTGAAAGCGATCTCATGGCCAGATGAATCAGTCGTCAGCCCCAGCTCCGACAGCTAGGGCTTTGACCATTGGAGCTCCGAGGAGGGCAGCTTCAGTTACGTCAGTTCAGCATTCAACACCGACGCACCCTCAGCAGCAGAAGCAGAAGCAGTCTTCCCCCATGGGCTGCTCTTATTGTGGGAAGCCTGGATATGTTGTTTCAGGGTATCGCAAGGCTCGAGGATTGTGTTTGCTTTGTGGAGCGCCAGACCACAAGGTAGGGTCCTGTCCGTTCAGGACTGACTCATCACCTGCCAGGACCAGTTCATCAATGAGGGGACCAGCCTCAGTACCAGTCCAGCAGCAGTTTCCATCCCCAAGGTCGTTGCCGACACAGACCCAGGCTTTTCATCAGCAAAGGCCTTAGTAGTTTGCCCAGGCGCAAGCCCATAATAGGCAGCGAGGATTCCAGCAGAGAGGGCCGGCACCCAGAGGACATGGTCAAGTGTTGGCTTTGACCATGGGAGAAGAAGGAGTGGCACCAGGTAAGGTAGTGGCAGGTACTATTCTCGTCAACACCTTTCCCGCTTCAGTGTTATTTGATTCTGGTGCATCGCATTCATTTATGTCTGCATGATTTGTGACACGGATAGGACTAGAGCCCGAGTCGTTATCAGTAAGGCTCAATATACTTATTGGTAATGGTCTTATGGGAGTAGATAGAGTGTTTTCCTCGTGTCAAATCGTGGTTAGCGGTAGAGAGTTTCCTGCTAGGCTAATAGAATTTTCGATGGCCGATTATGATGTGGTCTTAGGGATGGATTGGTTGAGAGACCAGTATGCTAGGATAGACTGCCATATTGGCAGGGTTGTTTTTAGCATTCCAGGCGAGCTGGAGTTTTCCTTTTCTCGAGGCGAAGTGGAACCTTCTCCTCCAGTATTACGGATGGCCGTAGTAGCAGTACAGTTACCCCGGATAGTCGAAAAATTTCCAGATGTTTTTCCGGAAGAGCTTCCAGGGATGCCGCCAGAACGGGAGATCGAGTTCACTATCGACTTGATTCTCGGGACAGCACCAGTGTCAGAGAGAGTCTACAGGATAGCGCCGTCAGAATTGGAGGTATTGTACAAGATGATTGAAGAACTCCGGACCAAGGGATTCATTCGTGCAAGTGGATCGCCTTGGGGAGCCCCGATGCTTCTTGTGAAGAAGAAGGATGGTACGTCCAGATTATGTGTTGACTATCGTACCTTGAACTCAGTGACAATCAAGAACAGATATCCTCTTCCAAGGATAGATGACTTGTTTGATCAACTAAGAGGAGCGGCAGTATTCTCGAAGATCAATTTACGGTCAGGATACCACCAGATCAGAGTCAGAGAGCAGGACATTCCGAAGACAGCTTTCCGATCCAGATACGGACATTGGGAGTTCCTTGTTATGCCCTTTGGAGCGACCAATGCGTCGACGATATTCATGGACCTCATGAATCGTATCTTCATGCCTTATTTGGATCAGTTTATGATCGTATTCATAGACGATATCCTGGTCTACAGCAAGAGTGAAGCAGAGCATGAGCAGCATCTCAGAGTTGTCCTCCAGATTCTCCGAGAGCACCAGTTGTATGCCAAGTTTAGTAAATGCGAGTTCTGGCTCGATCGTATTTCATACTTGGGTCATATTATCACCAAGGGTGGAGTGGAAGTGGATCCCCAGAAGATAGTGGCTATCGAAACATGGCCAGTGCCCCGCACAGTTGTAGAAGTTCGCAGTTTTCTTGGATTAGCCGGCTATTACCGAAGATTCGTTTCGGATTTTGCTCGGATTTCAGCGCCATTGACGCAATTGACCCGCAAGGATGTGCAGTTTGCTTGGACAGCAGAATATCAGGAATCTTTTGAGAAGCTGAAGCGAGGCTTGATGACGGCACCCGTTCTCACACTTCCAGATGGGACTGGAGGATTTTTAGTGTACTGTGACGCTTCAGGCAAGGGTTTAGGATGTGTTTTGATGCAGCATGGGAAGGTAATAGCTTATGCGTCACGTCAACTTCGTGATCATGAGAGGAATTACCCAACCCATGACTTAGAGCTGGCAGCAGTAGTGTTTGCACTTAAGTTGTGGAGACACTACTTGTATGGAGATAGGGTGGAGATATTCACCGACCACAAGAGTCTGAAGTATGTTTTCACCCAGAAGGACCTTAACATGCGTCAGAGAAGATGGCTAGAGCTACTTGTGGATTATGATGTCAACCTGCAGTATCACCCTGGGAAGGCCAACGTTGTGGCAGATACATTAAGCAGAAGAGCCGGAGTTTACCTTCTGTCAGCGCAACCAGAGTTATTAGCAGACCTTCAGAAGATGGGTATAGAAGTTGTCCTTCCTACCAACGTGGCATTGATGGCCAGCCTACAAGTACAGTCCAGTATAGTTGAAAGGATCAAGATAGCTCAGTCCTCCGATTCTAAGCTTCAGCGGCTTAGAACAGAATGTGAAGCAGGACGACGACCAGAATTATGCATTCATGAAGATGGTACACTTCGACATAGTAAGCATCTTTGTGTACCCAGTGGAGATATCAGACAGAAGGTGATGGCCGAAGCCCACAGTTCTCAGTATTCAATTCATCCCGGTGGCACGAAGATGTACCGTGATATCCGTCAGCACTTTTGGTGGAATGGCATGAAGAGGGAGATAGCTCGGTTTGTCTCTCGATGTTTGGTTTGCCAATAAGTCAAGACTGAACACCAGAGGCCAGCTGGACTTCTTCAGCCCTTGCTGATTCCCGAATGGAAGTGGGAATATATAACCATGGATTTCGTGACTGGATTACCTAGATCCCTAGCAGGTAGAGATGCTATTTGGGTTATAGTTGATAGGCTCACGAAGGTGGCTCACTTTTTCCCGTTCAGAGTGGGTCAATCGACAGCTCAGCTAGCAGAGATGTATCTCCGGCAGATTGTCAGGTTCCACGGTGTACCAGTCAGTATCACCTCGGACCGGGATTCAAGATTCACGTCACACTTTTGGCGTAGCTTGCAAGAGAGTTTGGGAACTCGCCTCCAGTTCAGCTCAGCTTATCACCCGCAGACAGATGGTCAGTCGGAGCGTACAATCTAGACTCTGGAGGATATGTTGAGATCTTATACACTCAACTTCAGTGGTTCGTGGGAAGATCACCTACACCTGGTGGAGTTCTCGTACAATAACAGTTTCCAAGCCAGTATCCAGATGGCTCCGTTCGAGGTACTGTATGGAAGAAAGTGCAGATCCCCACTAGCATGGGATGATGTGGGAGAGAGGCAGATGCTTGGTCCAGAGATGATCGCTCAGACGGTTGAAGTGGTCAGGAGAGTTAGAGATCATTTTCGCGTTGCACAAGATCGTCAGCGCCATTGGGCCGATTCTCATCGGCGTCCCCTTGAATTTTCGGTCGGCGACCATGTATTCCTGAGGATCTCGTCTAACCGTGGCGTCATTCTTTTCGGCGTACGGGGAAAGCTTAGTCTTAGGTATATAGGACTGTTCGACATTCAGGAGCGAGTAGGAGACGTGTCCTATCGTCTCGCTCTTTCGCCGTCTCTGAGTGGGGTACATGACGTGTTCCACGTATCTCAGCTAAGACGGTATATCCCGGACCCGAGTCACATCCTGGATCATTCAGAATTGGTTGTTGGTACCAACCTTTCGTATGAAGAGAGGCCCGTATCCATATTGGACCAAAGAGAGAAGATACTCAAGAACAAGACTATTAAGTTAGTCCGTGTTGCTTGGGGTCATCACTCTTTGGGAGAGTCAACGTGGGAGCGTGAGGATGATATCCGATCGCGATATCCCGACCTGTTTGACTCGTGAGGTATAATAACCTTCTTATGCCTCATGTCTTCAATTTCTTACTTGCATGAATGATTGTTTGATTGCTTAACTAGTATAGCTTGCCTGTGAGTAGTATAGCTTGTCCTTGCATCTCTAGCCACTCGATTAAAATTCCGAGGACAGAATTCTTTTAAGGTGGATAGAGTTGTAATGACCATTTTTTTCTTCGTATCACGTATCTCGGTATACGTGTACGTATTTAGACCCGTATTGCATGTTTCCTTGGTTGATTCGGCCCAACATGACTTGGTTCGGCTTGGTTTGCGTGGTTCGGTTTTATGTGAACCACTCCCACTTACCACCACTTTCATTAACTATCCCACCTACCACCATCCTCTTCATTAAATATCCCACTAACATTTCTCTCTCTTCATTAATTACTTCTTCTTCTCCACCATTACTTCTTCAACCACCAGAGAGAGATAGAGAGAGTGGGAGAGCTTAGGCAAGTGCACCTTGCTTCATGGAGGAAGTCCATTTTTATTGTTCCATTGTCTTCCTTACGTGTTTCTAACCCACTTTAGTACTTGGCATTCTTTATTTCCATGGTTGAAATTTTGTAGATCTAGTTTTGTGGTATTTTGGTTTCCAAGATTTTAATCTATCAAACTTGCATACTTTGCTAAGTTGATGATCCCATGTTACAAAGAATTTCGTTTGGTCCAAATTTGACCTATGGAATTTTGCTGAGCCGTATGGACATTTTGGCACTCAGCCGCATGAAGCAAAGTTGCATTTAATGCATATAGCCGCATGGCCTGGCAATTATATGCACGATAAATTATTGAATGGTGTATGTTAATTTACGTACAACATTTAATTCAATCGTGAGATGGTGTTCTGGCATGCATTCAATGCGTGGGTCAGAAGCATTCAGAAATACATTTGTTAAGGATTGGTGTATATAATGCGTGGCTGGCAACTTAGCCGCATAGGCATTATATTTTTGTATATTTTAATGCATCCAGCCACATAAGCTTAATGACAACATTTAATATATTTGCATTGTGCCTAAGACTTAGAGCCGCATGGGAATGCCTAAGCATTACTTTATGCTTTAGACTTCCCTGGGAGAGAATGAGCCGCATATGAATGCACTTAAAAGCATTTAATGCATCTAAGTCCCTTATATTTAATACCTTATGCTTTATACTTCCCTGGGAAAGAATGAGCCGCATAGGAAAGCACTTAAAAGCATATGAATACATTTTGCATTTAAGTCCCTTAACCTTTAAAGCATATGAATGCATTTTTGCATTTAAATCCCTTTAACCTTTAAAGCCTATTAAGCATGAGCCACATAAGAATGCCTTTTATGCATTTAAACCCATTAAATGCATTTTTGCATTTAAGTCCACAAGCCTAATGCTTCAGCCGCATAAGGACGCCTTTAATGCATTTTTGCATTTTAGTCCATCAAATGCATGAAAGGCGTTTAAGCCCATTAGAATGCATTAAATACATTTTATGTATTTAAGTCCTTAAGAATGTCTTTAATGCATTTAAAGCCCATAATGTATGTAATGCATTTTTTCTCTTACTGCAATTTCTCTAGCAAGCCGCATATGGCTCCCCTCAGCCGCATGCATATTAATGCAATATTTTAATGCATGCTAGAATACATTAATATATAATAATATATTATTTAGCGTATATTAATATAATACATATTAATATATTTTTGTATATTAGAATATATTAATATAATGTATTTAATGTATTAATCCATTATTAATGCATTACATTAATGCATTATATTAATGTATTAGATACGTTTGCCTGCTAGCATGCATGTTTATAGATTTTGCTCAAGCCACATATGGCCTAGTGACAGTCGACCGCATGAGTGCCGCCGCAGCCCTGTCCCTTCCAATATTTAATTACGAAATATGTACTTGTGCTAATTAATTGTTCTCTGACACGATGGTGACCCGTAGTGGTGCACTTTTGACATGACATGATAGTGGCCCGACGCGGCGCACTCTTAACAGTAAGCATGACATGACAAGGTTGAATGGGCTGGACACCGTGGATGATTGCGTTTGTACAATTAAATCGATAGTGGTTGCATCATGTCTAGGACAGGGATCCCTGAGTACCACGGTCAGGGGTACCCACTGTAAATGGCTAAGGCTAATAACTAGAATAATTCAGTAGTCATGAGAGATTTCCCCAGCTACAGGCGATCCCGTTATCCTGGCCACCATTGTGGGACTTGCAGCCTGCCGACGAGTAGGGCACAAGTCTAGATTTACTGATATATGGAAAAGAACGATGCACTGTTTAATGAACCCAAGTCGCCTGGATAACATGGATTAGCTGTAGGGCTTGTGGCTGGAGGAATATCTCACTGCATGTTGTGGCAAGTTAGTTAGCTAATATAAAAAGCCGTAGACACTGATTGGCCGGGATCGATTGTATGGTGTGGTTTCAGTGCTCGATTGTTGCAAGCTTGATCGCATGATTGTCACTTTTAACAATAAAGATCAGAGACTAAGTTCTGTTCAGGCGAAGGGTTACAACCCCGGTCCTTGTTTGGTTTAAGGGTTGTAACCTGGCTCCCGGAACAGTTCTAAGTCATCTCTTCGTTTATTGCATTATTGCACCCCACGTCATGCTTGTAATGAATTACCTTACCAACAAGATTGGAGACGGAGTTCTATTCAAGTGAAGGGTTACAATCCCGGTCCTTGTTTGGTTTAAGGGTTGTGACCTGGCTACTTGAATGGTTCCCTCGTACTCCATTATGACTGTTGTTATCTCTTTACTTTCAGGTCTTTTAACTGCTTTATACATTCTCTGATATGCTGGTTTTAGTTCTTAAATGAAGCCTCCTTTGTGGTACTTACTCTTTCTGGGATCTGACCCAGCTGGTTTTGTGTGGCCATATTTCGGAGCTACCTCAGAGGATCTACCGACCTTCCAGCCCGATGGTGACCATCAGGCGTGACCAGGGCAACGAGTGGGTTTATTTTTGCTCTCCCACTCTATTGTAAAAATTTTATTTTGAGGCGTTTAGCCGGCGAGCACTTGTTAGCTCGTATTGCATACCTTATTATTGTCTGCCCACGGGCTGTAACATGATTGACAGATCCTAGGGTTGATCATGTATGACTAAACTCTTACTAGTCCTCACATTTTGTAACGATTAGCTTCATGATCAGCTGGATATGTAATGTTTGGGACGCCTTATTATTGTATATTTGGTGATCTTACATCTTGTAACTTTACTTGCTTGCTTGAGATTGAGACAATTAGGCTTGTTATTGACCATAGGAGACTAATAGATTGTAGTTAAACCCTCATGTATCTAGATAGCCGTGACCGTATAGTGGGATGGATTTCATTCATTATACGTAGCTGGCTATGTATGCCCCCGCTCTCCAGTATTCTGGTTCTGGGGCGTTACACTAGTGTAGCGCGTAGAACCAACAATATCTAATCAATCAATAAGCCACAAAAGTTCAACTCCTATAAACGACTTCGGATGCTGAAATATACATCACCAACGTGTTTGACATATGAAAAATGTCTAAGTTTGACTACCCATAAGCCCAATTAAGGATATAGGGGCAAAATGGTACTTTTGGCCAAAATATTGTCCGTCGTTGGACCCGCTTTGCACCGAAAAATATGCCAGAGCCTATGGTCTATAAAGTCGACAAATTATATAACAAGTCCGATTTTTCAGTACGAACTCAACGATATGTCCAGATTTTGATTCCGATGAGCCATGCACAAAACCGCCCGTTGAGTCGGATTATGGGCCCACCAAAATGGCGTTTCGGTCAACCTTCTCAGAATCGGACCAAACTTGGCTCACAGAACCAAAAGATGACACAAGTACAGTGGTGCAAGTTTTGTCACGAGGTGACGAACGTGCACAAAGTAATTGAAATTTTGTAAAGGGGCCGATATGGTGTACCTCGACCGATACGCCTCAAATTCATCTCGCACACGCAACGAATTCGAGTTCCGTCGAAGCCCACACATCCGCAACATCCGTATGCACTTTTCGATGCTCTCGATTGCGACCAAGTCGCCCAGTTTGTCGGGATGGACCCCGTATCGAAAAAATTTAGTTTTCGAAAACCGTTTTACGTAGTTTTTTTCTCATATTTGTAAACAAATAACTTTGTGTGTACTGGATGAAAACATAAATGGTAAAATAGGTTTTACAGCCATATAGGTGATCTAAAAGTTTGTTCATTAGGTTTTCAAAAATTTCTATTGGATTGCCAGTAATCGGCCTCCCAAACAGGGTACCTACAATAGTGTTTCGAACTGTCAAGAACAGTTTTTTCTCTCAACTTTGCGTCGATTTTCTGGACAGGGTCTTTACCAATAATGAAATCTATTTACTGGAATTCCTAGAGGGTTATATCGGCTCTTCGTAGGATTTTGTGGATCATAAATCGATCTAGAATTCAAAAAAACAACGTGAGAGGAAGTCAATTACCTGGCGGAGCGATGCTATTGCACTGCTGCTGCTGTTGCAGGTGCGCGTTCAGGTGCTCAGCTGGCCGTCTAGTGGCTCGTACGGTGGCATAGGCGGCCGAGGAATTTTGCAGGGTGACACGCGAGATGTCGGGGTCGAGAGGGTGACAAGAGTTTAGGATTTTGTTAAGATTTTTTCTTCCAATCTCTCGGGTTCTATATATAAGGCTGCTGTATTTAGGGGGCCGGGTCTTGCTACGTTTGGGTAGGGGTCGGTCTCAATATCCCATGATAATTTGATTATCTCGCGATATATTGACTTTTCCTTTTTTTTCTTTTCCTATTTCTATATATAACTCTCTCTCTATTTTTTCTCTCTCTCTCTCTCTCTCTCTCTCTCTCTCTATATATATATATATATATATATATATATATATATATATATATATATATATATATATATATATATATATATATAACAATAAATATTCAATGAAACAAAAAAAAATCTTAATAATATTTTTCCTAGTATAGGGCTTATACATAAAAAATTATATACATGCAATTAATATTTATTTCATAAATAATCCAAAATACCTAACAATATTTTTATGATTCTAATAACAATAATAATGATAACAATTTAAGGTAAACTATATATATATATATATATATATATATATATATATATATATATATATATATATATATATATATATATATATATATATATATATATAACAATAAATATTCAATGAAACCAAAAAAATTTATAATAATATTTTTCCTATTATAGGGCTTATACATAAAAAATTATGTACATGGAATTAATATTTATTTCATAAATATTCCAAAATACTTAATGATATTTTTATAATTCTAATAACAATATTAATAACAATAATAATGATAAAAATTTAAGGTAAACCAATAATAGGTAAAGTTTAGGGTGAACGCATTATACTCCTACTCTAAATAGGTCCACAGAAAATTGTGCAAATATTCTAAAAATGCCATATAAATATTAATAATACCTATATTGTACATATAACAAATATTTAGAAAATATTTATCAATCCCTAAAAATAAATATGAAATATTTGCATATACATAAAATATGTCTAGATAACGTCTTTACACACATAACATCTCTACATGGGCTTAGGTTGGGTTCGGGTCAAGTCTGGGCTAAATTGGTACAACCGGGTCTCCTAAAAAGTTAATAATCTTGATAATAAATAATTAAATCGTCTATAGGGGTCAAGTCATAAATTTGACTGGTTTTCCTAGTTAGAACACACATATGGCTCGGCCTTTCCTACCATGGCTAAAATACTAGTTAAAGCACACGACTACACTACCTGTGCCAAATTCTTAGTCATCTTGCACTCCAAAACTTAACCATGATTAAGGCCTTCTATAATAATAACTATTTAAATAAAAATTATAAATACCAAAAATCACTATTTAAGTCAATTAAATAATAAAAATATTTTCAAAAAATTTAGGGATGTTATAGGAGAGTTTTTTTGGGAGGCCGGGAACTGAGTGTGTGTTTACTTGTAATGCCACTATCGAGCTACGATATTGTACTCGGGATGGATTGGTTGAGTAGGCCACCATGCTAGCATAGATTATAGAGAAGGCAGAGTTTTGTTCAGTCTGCCATGAGAGCCAGAGTTTGAGCTTGTCAGAGGGGCAGCTGAGTAGAGGGATGTCTATATCTATGGAGCTATGGTGGAAGAGAAGGCATTGCCGCATCTATTGATAGCAGAGTTTCTGGATGTTTTCCCTAAGGAATTATCGGGGATGCCACCTGTAGGTACCCAAATATCTGTCTCTCTTAGGATCCTAACACTCTTAGGCGCCCATTATCTCTTAGGCGCCCATTGTTTCTTAGGAGCTCTGTTCTCCTAGGCTCCCTGTTCTTTTAGGTGTCTAGCTCCCCTAGGCGCTGCTCTCTTAGGCGCCTAGCTCCCTTAGGCGCCTACTTCTTAAGGCGCTCTGTTCTCTTGGGCGCCTATTTTTCTGATGATGTCTGCAAATCCACGTGGCGTGATAAGCTGCCATACATGTTGAACGTAGTACACTACTCCAAATTTACTGAAGAACGTGCCCATCACTTAGGCTCCCTGTTCGCTTAGGTGCCTAGCTCCCCTAGGCGCTGCTCTCTTAGGCGCCTAGCTCCCTTAGGCGCCTACTTCTTAAGGCGCTCTGTTCTCTTGGGCGCCTATTTTTCTGATGATGTCTGTAAATCCATATGGCGTGATAAGCTGCCATACATGCTGAACATGGTGCACTACTCCGAATTTCCTGAAGAACGTGCCCATCACTTGGAATTGACTACGTGCCTATTCCGCATAGGCGCCACATGTCAATAGACGCCTCTGCTTAAAAGTGGCGCACAGTGGTTTAGGCGCCCTTCTGCAGAGGGCGCCTACTTTGAATAACTGTCAGTTAGTTATTCCCTGACTCTGTAAATAGAGTTCCATTCCCCCAACGTACAGAGACAGAGAGGAGCGGTATAGTTCGAGCACTCATCACACTTCCATTTTCTGTAATCATCAATCCTCAAGAGCAAGTTCTTCAACCGTTAATCAAAGCCAAAGTTCTGTCGATACTTCTACATGGCCGAGCCATACAGAAGATTCCTCATCAACAGAAGCTCCGAGACACAGTGACAAGCTTGCTTCCATCCATAATTGCCTCGTCAAAGGGACAAAGCGGTCGTCAATCAGATCGAACTTCTATAGTTGTACTTCCCCAGAATTCATTATACTCGTGTATGATTATTTAAAGTTTGTAATAAAAAATTTTGTTTTTGCAAACAAAATGGCGACTCTGCTGGGGACGACCTTCCCCTCCAACGAGAAGGTGACAACTCAAGGCGATTCATCATAGAATGGCACTAAGAAAGGAATATTGGTTGTTAAATTCGACCAAACAACGTTCAAAAAGATGCTAAGTGCTCCTGGTGCTAAGCGTGCCCCTGTTTCTGCAAACAGGACGCGTACAACCACTATGACCAAAGCTAGGTGCACTGCACAAGTGCAGAACCACTCTCTGAAGAGGCACCTCGAATGGGTGCCTAAGTCTGCTGGTACACCACAAGGAGATAGACGCCTACTTGAGGGCGCCCATTCTCTCAAGACTACTAATCCCACCTCTACTGTGATACCCAAATCTTTAGGCGCATCATCTGGAGATAGGTGCCCGCTTGAAGGCACCCATTCTCTCAAATCTGCCTCTATAGTGATGCCCAAATCTGTGGACACAACATCTGGAGATAGAGCCCATTTGAGGGTGCCCATTCTCTCAAATCTACCATCCCTAGTTCTTCTGTAGGAGATGCGCCACAGAGAGATAGGCGCCTACTTCTAGGCGCCTATTCTCTTCCATCTATTTTGCCAAACCCTGAATCTTTTAGCAAAGGCACTACGACTGCTCAAAGGCGCTGTATCAGACGTATTGAGAGATTATGCGTACAACAAAAGGGGATACTTCCTACCCCTTATTTGAATGAAAAACTTCCTAACATGTGTATAAGTCGTAATGCACGAGAAAAACTCCAAGTGCAACAGACTGAAATGATGGTTGATACTGATATGCGCACCTATCTTAACATGCACCGAGCCCAACTTAACCAGAATGTGCATCCTATTGCTGAACAGGCAATGGCGCCTATAAGTTTTGGGCTCCCAAAATTCTCCTCTGTCAATGTGAATCATGTGCAAAGGGTGGCACCTACTACTTCAAAGCGCCCAAAGATGAGTGCTAAAAATCCCCTCACTTATGCTGCTGAATTAGGCGCTTCCTTATACCTTCATGGAACCAACAAGGCCAGGAACATGCCACATCTTCCCTCTTCTTCTACTAAGAAAACCGACCTCCGTGATTTAATTTCTAAGAAACGGAAGGTTGTATCCCCAACTCCACCAATAGTGCATTATTGCATCTCACATGAGATTACAATCATGTGCTGCTGCAAAGTAGCCAAACAGTCAGTTTTTGATCATCTTACTTTGACCCATCCTGTTGAGGTATCTTTAGAAGATGAGTCAGTATATGCCTATGTTAACATGACAACTCATCGCTCTCACGAAGCTGGAGGTAGCCCAAGACGTACTTCATCTCTGACCCATACACATAGATCCCCGGTTCGTACATATCGCACATTTGATGGGGTCTATCGATGCACCAGGTCAAGGAGTCGAGCTATAATCGGTCAAAGGAATTTTTCCATCTCTTATCCTGGGGGTAGTTCTTTACATGATTTTGACGCTATCAGCGAGAGTTCTGAGCAGACTATCTCTTCTTCAAGAGCCAGAGAGGTGACTACGTCATTATAGAAGATCAAGATGCTTCTAGTTCCGCTAGCCAAGAGCAATGAATCGCTGTGCTAGAAGACAAATTGAAAATAATGGCTGAAATGGTTGCAAGCATGCATACTATAATCGTGGCTCAACACACGGTTCCACCGGTTGTGAATACAACCCAAGAACCTATATTGGCATCTGCTCCTGTCAATGTTAGTTTGGGGGTACTTTGATGGAAGTACGTCTCCGAATCAGTATCTTTATCACTTTGAGATAATGACCGACCATCTTCAACCTAATGATGCTCTCCTCACAAGAGTTTTTGTTGGGTGCTTGAAAGGAGTAGCTTACGATTGGTATCGCAGCTTACCAGACGGGTGCATTACTTCTTTTGCAGTTCTGAAACAGATATTTTTGGAGCACTTCTATGGAGGAACAAATGACATGACTATGTCGGCTTTGATCAAGATCAAACAAAGGCCCAACGAAACTGTAGATCGTTTCATTGAGCGTTACCGTCACGAAGCACTCAAAATGCCTTTAGGAACTCCGGATGCATTAACTATAGATACATGCAAATCATATTTGTTACCTATAGTTAGCATGTGGACGAGTTCCACTCAATTTCAAGATTGGCCCTCCTTCATAATAAGTGCCAGAGCAGCTGAGGAAAGTTCTGACAAATTCAAACTGTTAGGCATCCAGATGCCTAATTTTGACAAAGATGAACAATAAACAACCAGCAGCGGAGGTTGCCAGAACAACCGCAAAGGCAAAGAGACTTTGGCTATCAATCTCAAAGGCAAAGAAGCTCTAGCCGTCAACATAAGTCAGCCAACGCCTACCCTAACAGTACCACCATCGAGGGCACCACGTCCAAAAGAAGAATATTCCTTCGACAAGGATGATATCATGAGCATCTTCGATTGCCTAATCCAGAGCAATAAACTTCAGTTTTCGGATACAAAACGGCCAGAAAAAGTGGTAAGACTGACCATCCTAAATGTTATGTCTATCACAGGTTTATTGGACATCCGAATCGAGCATGCTACGTGCTCAAAGGAAAGATCCAAGAGATGGTCAATTCTAGTGCAATCACTCTCCAGCAGGACGAAAAGATTATGACGGCTAACGTCGTCTCTCTATAATTTAGCAATTTCCCTACTCAATTTGTACAGGATGGTGTTGTCCCTATTCCAAGAACTACTATGGAGATTGTAAATCTCCCACCTGCACGAACTGATGGTATGGTTCCTCTTTCTATTGAAAAAAAGAAAATCATGTGGATCCATCCAGACTTGGTGTCAGAATTTGAAGCATCCTCTTCCTCTACAAAGTCCAAGAAAGCAACTAAGTACAAGTCATGTCATATGATTTTATTGGGTGAACATTGCCTTCCACCCTTAACTACTACCTTCATTTCGGCGGCAGATTCTTCTTCTCCTTCCTCTCCTTCTGAGATAGCACTGTCAAAGCCAGAAGTCAAATATCAACCAGCTTTCCATCTGTATAGTTCATAGTCTCGTGATCTAATGACAAAGATGGGATATGACTTACAAAAGGCCTCCAGCTTAAATAATGGAAAGGGATCTCTAGTATCCCTTTCTCTATGCCTTCCACATAACCAATCTCGTGTCGACTTAGGTTTTTGGACGAACTCTTTATCCTCCCGGAAGAAACATTCTAAAACCAAAATCTGTACGAAGAATTGTAACGTGGTATCCTTTGAACCTGTCTCCGAAGAAGAAGCTTTAACTGGTACCAAGTCTGGGAGACTTTACTTGCGGGATTACTCAGAAGGTCATGAGAACTCTGCTCCAACTTTGGAGGCTATTCCAGCATCATCTTCTTCCCCTGCCACGAATGTTCCGCCTGCTTCATCACCTTCAGTGGAACAGACTCTTCGCAAACCAACAACAACAGTCAAGGGAAAACAACCAGTCCGCTTCGATAATGTATTAAAGAAGACTCCATCCCTTGGGCTGGAGAAGCCATATAACTTTGATATATTAGCTCAACTAGCTAATACCCCATCAAGACTGTCAATTTTTGAACTCTTACGTCTCTCAAAGGAAACTCGAGAAATATTGAGTGAAACTTTAATACAAGCTGATACTTGTCTAACACTCCTTAAAAAGTCGGTAGAAGAACCTGCCACAAGTTTGTATTGTCATAGCATATTAGAGCTGATGCCCAACGTCACCTTTATACAGGATGACATGCTGTTAGAAGACAATCGTCATGATCGTCCTCTCTATTTCACAGGATATGTCGATACTATGAAGGTTGATCGCATCTTGATCGACCTAGGGTATGCACTCAGTATCATGCCAAAGACTCTACTGGATGCTCTGAAGATCCATGTGCACAATCTATTCACAACTATCACGACAATCATGGAATTTAATTCTGGCAGAAGCGAACCCTTAGAAAAGATTCGCCTGAAATTTCAAATCGGTAATCTTCGCATAAAAGTGACCTTCTACGTGATTGATAATCATGGCTCCTATAATGCTTTGCTCGGAAGACCATTCCTGTACGAGCATAACATTGTACCATCCACTCTCTACCAATGCTTTAAGCACGTGGATGTCAATGGTGAAGTCCAGAAGGAAGTGGCAGATCTAAATCCTTTCAGAGACGTCGAAGCGTACTGTACTGATTCTAGGATGTATAAGAAAGTGGTGCTGGCCATGGACACTAATGAAGATCAGAGAGATACCCCAAATGATGTCCTGGTGATTCCAGTTAAAGGATGTACTTCTCATCCTTATTCTTCCCAGACGTTAACCATTCATCTTTCCTCTCATAAAAAGCAGACTCCTGCTGGAAAGACGGAACAAAGGGAGCTCACCTCTTCTGAGCCACTTGTTATTGACCTTTGTCGTAACAAACCTTCTCCTCATTCTCGTTCTTTTTCTCCCCCTCTAGTTATCAATCTAAGCCTTCTAAGGCTAACAGTCATATTGTAAATGATGATGTACAGATCAATAAGCTGTTAGGGTTATATACTAAAAGCATCACTTTTATAGTAACCTTATTTCCTTAAATTTTGAATGAGAATCATATGGGCAAATATTTGCATATTGTATTTGTTGCAAGTGTTAATGCAAATGTCAAATATTCTATATTGTAGATAATATGGTGTGTGGTATCACACAGAAGATCATATTATCAGTTTCCTATGGTGTATATAAATAGTTCACAACCTAGATGGACTTGGACAATCTATTGGAAATGTTGTAGTGTAATCTGGTATTAGTCTATCTTGACTATAGGTTTACACTAGTACACTTTGTGTGTATTAAACAGGACCACTTAAGGTTGTTCTCTTTGTACTGACTACATAAGAGAACAAACACCTCTATTATTATGGATGCTTGTATTCTTAATCTGGATATAATAACGGACATGTATATGCAGTATACATTACTTTGACTCATAAAAGAGTAAGATTCATTATGGATCAACAACCTCTATGAATTGGGTAATAACATTGTATGTATGATGGGCTGTTGATTATAAATGGAATCTATGTCCCGATACATCGGGTTGATGATGTCCTCTTAAGGAGCTCATAAGGATTGTCATGTAAACCCTGCAGATGGATTATATCTGACATGACAAATAAAGTTGAGCGGTACTACTTAAGGATAAAAGATGTCGAATCAATATAGTTGTCAGTAACTTAATTTGATCGAAGGACATACGATATCTTAACATGGGGAGCCAAACGAGCATATAATAAAAGGAGCCCATAAACATAATTTGGGATTAGGGAGGTAGTGTAATAATAGCTCATTAGTGGACCGAGCTATTGTTAATGGGCCTGGATTGTGTGTTCGGACTGAACACAGAATATCCAGATCCGTTAGGAGGCCTAACCCTAATTTCTCCTCATGGTCCCTGCCGTAGCCTATATATATCCTCTATTCTCTGGCCGCCAGATTTAGGATCAGAAATTTGAAATTTTCTCTAAATTCGTGATTCACGTAAGGAGGGGTTAATTAGTTGTACCCCCCTATGGTTTGTACATATTTTGGTAACTGTCCCCGTAGTTTCAAAAATAAAGAACACCCCCCTGGCTGCTTAATTTTCCACTCATTTTCTTCTATGCACCAGGGGGGTACAACTAATTAACTTTATAAATCAGGGGGGTGTTCTTTATTTTTAAAATAACAGGGACAGTTACCAAAATACGTACAAACCATAGGGGAGTACAACTAATTAACCCCGTAAGGAGAGAAAGAGAGTGCTGCCAAGGAGAAAAAAAGGATGGGAGATCGTCGCCCACACGACGTCCAACTCGAGGAAGGAACCACACGACGTCCAACTCGAGGAAGGAATACATGCAGAAGATCTTGGGGTCGTCCACTCGAGATTGCCAGGAATTACTTGTCTCCTTTCCGCCGCAGGTATAATTCGTGAACCCTAGTTTCCGCCTATGAAGGGTTAGAACACGTATAGATCTGTTTAACTTTCTATCGATCAATACGCACACAAAAAGAAGGGTCCTGGGAATCTCCAGTTCCATCAATTGGTATCAGAGCCACTTTGGATCTACGTATTGATTGATACGTCTATGTTGTCCAATAAAACTTGCGCTATGTAATAGTCGGTAGATGTAGATCTGTTCTAACTCGGTTTTGCAGGCATCTTAGATCCAACTATTATGGTCCAATGCATGTTTTTTTGATTGTGTTGTTTAAACTACGGACATGTCGTGGATGTTGTTGTTGCTGTGGATGTAATTAAAATCATGAGGGTTGATCGTGCTTATTAATTTAATTTTTCAATCTAGATTATGTGTGAACTCCTTCGGGAGGCATAAGATTGATGTAATTTTAATTATTTTTGATCAATCGTGATGGCGGTGGTGGCTGTTTCTGACGCCGGACGAGATGCTGGTTTTAAGTAATCCAGAGGTAGACAGATGATTTTCGATGAAGGAATCGACAGTTGAGGACGGAGCAGCAAAGATGACCATAATAGTTAGATATTTTCTCTTATTTTTGTCATTTTGTTTTTTCTGATTATGCATGTTTATTATTATGTGGTTGTTTTTTTTGAAAAACCAAGCCTACATTAATAATGGACAACATGGACATAATATCAACTGGTAGAAAAACCCTTATTGTTAAATAACTAAGTGGGAGAGGTTTTTTTTTATATAAATCCTATGGTCTCCATTACTGGTTTGTAGGTGATGTAATTATACTTGCGTGTTGGCTTTAGTGCTTTCCTCTATATCGGATGAGTATAATTATGGATCACCAGTACAAACTTCCTTAGGGATAATTATAGAAAGTTATCTAGTATGTGTTTACTTCTCCATCTGAAGGAACTCATTACAAGGTAATGGACTTAGTATTAAGTAATGGTATACACTTAGATACAAATAATAGTATCCTCCCCATCGGAGTCACTGCTATTATTTGTATGACCAGAGCAAGACCAGCATATTAATTTAATTTGTCATAAAGTTATATTAACATGATAGTAAAATTAATAAGAAAAATCTACTTGAACAAAGTTGAATTTGTATACGTCCACACTATCGTGGCATGCTAAATTCATGGTGTTCAAGGTGTTGGTGAATTTCTTATTATTGTTTTGAGGGAATCAATATTTAGTTAATTCAAAAAGTTTTTTTTGCCCTACATAATTTTATTTATGTGATTATCAGGATTTCAAAAATGGGTTCTTTCAGTCCACTTATGGTGATTCTTAAAGAAAACAAACTTACTGGACCTAATTATATTGACTGAAAACGTAATTTGGATATTGTTCTGACTGCTGAGGAGTACAAATATGTACTTGTTGAGGAATGCCCACCTAAGCCTGATGCTAACTCTGATGAAGAGGTCAAAGAGGCTTATAAGAAGTGGAAAAAAGCAGATGAGATGACGCGGTGTTACATTCTGGCATCTATGTCAAATGTACTGCAACATCAGCATCAGGCCATGGCCACAGCTTATGACATGATGTATAACCTCAAGGAACTCTTCGGATATCAGAGTAGAGCAGCTAGGCAGTTTGCTATGAAATGTTTGATGAATACAAAAATGGCTGAGGGTACACCAGTAAGGGATCATGTTCTCAAGATGATGGGTCATCTGAATGAGATGGAGATCCTTGGTCATTTATGGACTTAAGCAAGCTTCCAGATCTTGGAACATATGTTTTGATCAGGTGATAAAATCCTATAGATTTAATCAATGTCAGGATGAATCATGTGTATACAGAAAGTGTGACAGAAACGTGGTGGTGTTCCTAGTACTTTATGTGGATGACATCTTGCTCATTGGAAACAATGTGAAGGTATTATCTGATGTAAGGGTATGGTTATCCAAACAGTTTGATATGAAGGACTTAGGAGAAGTAGGTCACATCCTTGGGATCAAAGTTCTACGAGATCGCAAGAAAAGGATGTTGGGCTTATCCCAAGCTTTCTATATCGATACTGTACTAACTCGTTTTAGTATGCAAAATTCTAAGAAAGGTTTCTTACCTTTTAGACATGGAATTGCTCTATCAAAGGAGCAGTGTCCAAGGACACCTAAAGAGATAGAGAATATGAAGGCAGTTCCTTATGCATCAGCAGTAGGAAGCTTAATGTATGCGATGCTATGTACAAGACCAGACATCTGCTTTGCCGTAGGCATGGTCAGCAGATATCAGTCTAACCCAGGACAAGAGCACTGGACTGCCGTAAATCATATTTTAAAGTACCTGAAAAGGACTAAAGAGTATATGCTAGTTTACCAGGCAGATAGTTTAGTTCCCTTGGGGTATACAGACTCAGATTTTCAGTCAGATAGGGATTCCAGGAAATCTACCTCAGGTTATGTGTTCACTTTGGGAGGTGGAGCCATTGTGTGGAGGAGTATCAAGCAAAAATGTATTGCTGATTCCACCATGGAAGCCGAGTATGTGGCAGCCTCCGAGGCAGCCAAAGAAGCGGTTTGGCTCAGAAAATTTCTATTGGACTTGGATGTGGTACCTAGTTTGCCTAAGTCTATTATACTTTATTGTGATAATAATGGTGCAGTTGCAAACTCGAAGGAACCACGAGCCCATAAGACAGGCAAACACATTGAGCGCAAGTACCACCTGATACAAGATTTCGTAAAGAAAGGAAAAATTGCTGTGATCAAGATAGCATCAGCCGACAACCTAGCTGATCCTTTTACAAAGAGCTTACCAGCTAAGGCTTTTGACAGTCATGTTGAGGGAATGGGAGCCAGATGTGTAGCAGCATGGCTTTAAGTATAAGTGGGAGATTTGTGACAGTATACTGAAAAGCAATGCTTTGAGTATAAGTGGGAGATTGTTAGGGTTATATACTAAAAGCATCACTTTTGTAGTAACCTTATTTCCTTAAATTTTGAATGAGAATTATATGGGCAAATGTTTGCATATTGTATTTGTTGCAAGTGTTAATGCAAATGTATGATATTCTATATTGTAGATAATATGGTGTGTGGTGTCACACAGAAGATCATATTATCAGTTTCCTATGGTGTATATAAATAGTTCACAACCTAGATGGACTTGGACAATCTATTGGAAAGGTTGTAGTGTAATCTGGTATTAGTCTATCTTGACTATAGGTTTACACTAGTATACTTTGTGTGTATTGAACATGACCACTTGAGGTTGTTCTCTTTGTACTGACTACATAAGAGAACAAACACCTCTGTTATTATGGATGCTTGTATTCTTAATCCGGATATAATAACGGACATGTATATGCAGTGTGCATTACTTTGACTCATAAAAGAGTGAGATTCATTATGGATCAACAACCTCTATGAATTGGATAATAACATTGTATGTATGATGGGCTGTTGATTATAAATGGAATCCATGTCCCGATACATCGGGTTGATGATGTCCTCTTAAGGAGCTCATAAGGATGGTCATGTAAACCCTGCAGGTGGATTATATCCGACATGACAAATAAAGTTGAGCGATACTACTTAAGGATAAAAGATGTCGAATCAATATAGTTGTCAGTAACTTAATTTGATCGACGGACATACGATATCTTAACATGGGGAGCCAAACGAGCATATAATAAAAGGAGCCCACAAATATAATTTAGGATTAGGGAGGTAGTGTAACAATAGCTCATTAGTGGACCGAACTATTGTTAATGGGCCTGGATTGTGTGTTCGGGCTGAACACGGGATATCCAGATCCGTTATGAGGCCTAACCCTAATTTCTCCTCATGGTCCCTGCCGTAGCCTATATATATCCTCTATTCTCTGGCCGCCAGATTTAGGATCAGAAATCTGAAATTTTCTCTAAATTCGTGATTCACGTAAGGAGAGAAAGAGAGTGCTGCCAAGGAGAAGAAAAGGTTAGGAGATCGTCGCCCACACGACGTCCAACTCGAGGAAGGAATACGTGCAGAAGATCTTGGGGTCGTCCGCTCGAGATTGCCAAGAATTACTTGTCTCCTTTCCGCTGCAGGTATAATTCGTGAACCCTAGTTTCCGCCTATGAAGGGTTAGAACACGTATTAGATCTGTTTAACTTTCTATCGATCAATATGCACACCAAAGGAAGGGTCCTGGGAATCCCCAGTTCCATCATAAGCAGCATCTCCTTTACAGTATACTGATGTCTGTTACTATACTCGATGTTATTTGGATATGCTAGATAATTTTAAACCGCTTACAATAGGGGCAGTTTAATCTCTCCAAAATGAAGTATGGCTTGAACTAGTGTGAGATTTCTTCTTCCTAGTTCCTTCCAGAAAGAGGGGAGAAATTCCTATACTTTTTAGTAAAGGAACAGAACAAAAAAATATGTTCGATAGTGAGGATGAAAAAGACGATAATGGACGACTACAACTACGCCGTTATATATAGTCAACAATCTAAAGAAATCATTCAAAAAATGGGCTATGATTTTAAAACTGGTCTTAATGGCGGTAGAGGAAGACGAACTCCCATTCGTACCCCTGCTTCGAAAGGAAAATCATTGCCATATTGCAGTAGGACAAAGCGTGGGTTGGGTTATACTTCAACGGCTGTAACTCCAGAGGCCTCTGAGTCTGACAGTGAAGAGCGGTCTAATTCTTCTGACTCCATATCGTAGGATTCTGACACTAGTGTCGGACATGTCCATCAAGTGACACTATTTTCTAATATGGTGTCTACCAAGTTCTCGGAAGATGACGAGGATGACTTTGAGGAAGTTTCTGAAGTAGATCCTTAGACACAAAGGATGGACACTCAGTGGAAACTTCGTTTCGAACAACGAGAACCACCTACAAAAGATCAATTAATTCAGGTCGATGTTGGAGAAGAAGGTTCGCCTAGGCCAATCTTCATCAGCAAAAACCTCCCAGAGGCGGATAAACAAGAACTAATTCAGCTTATCTGGGAATATATTGATGTCTTCGCTTGGAGTTATGAAGATATGCCAGGATTGGATCCTCAGATCGTTACCCATAGACTCCACATTCGGCCTAATTGAAGGCTAGTCAAACAACAACAACATCGATTCAGACCTGACATGATGAATGCCATAGAGACTGAAGTTAGGAAACTTATCGCTTGTGTCTTTGTTAAAGAACAACAACATCCCGAATGGGTCGCCAATGTTATCCCATTTATGAAGAAAACGGGGAAGGTCAGAGTCTGCATTGACTTTAGAGATCTCAATGATGCTTGTCCCAAGGATGAGTTTCCTCTTCCGATCACTGATGTCATGATCGATAATACTTGTGGATTCGAATGAATGTCTTTTATGGATGGATTCTCAGGATACAATCAAATTAAAATGCATCCAAAAGATGAGAAACATACATCTTTTCGTACTCCTCTAGGGGTCTATTGCTACACTGTCATGCCATTCGATCATAAAAATGCTGGTGTAACTTATCAGCGGGCTATGAGTACTATCTTTCGTGATCATTTACGGAAGATAGTTGAATGCTATGTAGATGATATTGTTGTCAAAAGTCGTCTAAAGGAAGACCACATCCAAGACTTGAGAACTACCTTCGATCTAATGCGCCAACATCAACTCAAGATAAATCCCACCAAGTCATTCTTAGGAGCTGTCTCTAGTGGCAAATTTTTTGGATTCGTTATTACCTCTAAATGTATACACGTTGACCCTGAGAAAATCAAAGCCATTCAATAGATGAGTCCTCTACGCAACTTAAAAGAGCTTCGAGGATTCCAGGGACGGCTTGCGTATATCGGGAGATTCATCTCAAATCTCTCTGGACGCTGTAGACCGTTCACTCAACTCATAAAGAAAGGTGTGTCTTTCATTTGGACTAAAGAATGCCAGTAAGCATTTGAAGACATAAAGCGGTACTTGATGAATCCTCCAGTTCTAGTGACTCCAGTCTCAGGAATACCCTTCCTGATGTATGTTCGAGTAATGGATCATTCATTGGGTGCATTACTAGCCTAAAAGAATAAAGAGGGTCATGAGCAGGCTATCTATTATCTCAGCCGCATGATGATCGGAGCTGAACATCGTAATAGTCCTGTAGAAAAAATATTTAGCCTTGATGTTCGATGTTCAAAAGACACGATATTATATCACAGGCCAAACCATTCATGTCATCTCCCGAGTCAACCCTCTCCGAGTTTTGATGAGGAATCCCAGTACGCTCAATTCCAGGCTCGCTACATGGGCCATATTATTAGCACAGTACGATAGGGTGTATGTTTCCCAAAAGTCTGTTAAGGGTCAAGCCCTCCCTGACTTTCTAGCGGCTCATCCAATTCCTGAGACGTCTAAACTCTATGATGAAATTACTGACAAAACCCTAAAATCTAACATGATTTCTGAAGAATTTTATACTTGTCATCTATTCTTTGATGGAGCATCCAGAATCGAACCCAAAGGCACCATCGTCGCTGGAGTCGGAATTATCCTTGTATCACTCGATGGATTGGCTATTCAAAGAACTTACTCTCTGGACGAATCATGCTCCAACAACGTGGCAGAGTATAATGCTTTGCTCATTAGTCTCCAACTGGCTAAACAGCTAGATATTGAATATCTTGAGGTTTATGGAGACTCTAAACTGATCGTCAATCAGGTCAGAGGAATATATGAAGTTCGACATCAGGATCTTGTCCCATATCACGAGGCAGCAGTTAGAATGGCTATATCATTCAAAGGCTTCTTCATTGAACATGTACAACGAGCATGTAATACAGAAGCTGATGTACTAGCTAATCTTGCTGCAGTATTAACAATTCCAGTCGGAAGACAGCAGATGGTTGTTTTCACTAACAGAGAATTATTTTGTATCGAGAATAATTCCAACATTGAATTCAGCAATTCAACAGAAATCAATGTCATCAGTGAAAACTCGAGAGCTCCTTTCATTGACTTCGTGGTACATGACATCTTACCTGAAGATCCTAAAGAAGCTACAACTATCTGTCGGTGATCGCTCCGATTCTATTACAATCATACCACCAAGACTCTCTATCAGTGAACATTTGATGGTCTGCTCCTACGTTGTCTGGCGGGAGACGAAGCAAAACCAATACTACATGAGGCTCACGATGGTGTTTGTGAAGCACATCAACCCGGTCCTAAGCTATATGATCGTATTCGACGTATGGGCTACTACTGGCCCACTATGGTATCAGAGGCCATTGAGCATACAAGGAAGTGTCGAGCTTGTCAAATCCAGGCAGACTTCATCCATCAACCGTCGGAATTTCTTCACCCGACTGTCGCATCATGGCCCTTTGAAGCTTGGGGCATGGATGTCATTGGTCCTATCAATCCACCATCCTCTAGAGGACATTGATTTATACTGGCTATAACCGATTACTTCTCGAAGTGGGCTGAAGCTATACCTTTGGCCGAAGTTAAGACCAGCAGCGTCATCAACTTTATTAAACATCATATAATATACAGATTTGGTGTCCCTCGGTGAATTATTCATGATAATAGACTACAGTTCATCATCCAGAAGTTTACTCGATTCTGCGACGACAACAGAATCGACAATGTCGCTTCCACGGCTTATAATCTTGCAGCTAATGGCTTGGCTGAAGCATTCAATAAGACCATCATTAAACTTCTCAAAAAGTTTGTTTTTACTAACAAACGTAACTGGAGTGAGAAGCTTGGAGAATGTCTATGGGCTTATTGCACTACCGTGCGCAATCCTACCGGTTGTACACCTTTTTTCTTGATATATGGGTGTGAAGCTGTGTTACTATTAGAAATTCAAATTCCATCCCTAAGAATTGCAGTTACCAACGAATTCACGACCGAGAACAATGATTGTCTTCGGCTTCAGGAGCTTGAAGCACTGGACGAGAAATGGTTACTAGCTCAACAACATATTGAGCTATATCAAGCCCAGATCTCCAAAGCTTCCAACTGAAAGGTCAAAGTACAAGCATTCCAGAAAGACGAATTAGTCCTTACTGTCAAGCGTCCTATGACTATGATACATATGAGTAAGGGCAAATTTGAAGCAAAGTGGGAAGGTCCATATATTGTAAGCAACATTTTCTCAAACGAAGCTTATCAATTGACCGGGATGAACGGTCGAGTGGCTATGATGCCTATCAATGGCAAATTTATGAAAAAATACTATGTTTGAAAAATGTATGAGATATCAATATTGTACATGATTCAAATCTTTAAATTATTATCTTTATTTACTCTTCTGTAAATAAAACCATAGACAAAATCGGTGTTTGTCATGTCCTCATCACCTCTGAACAGACCTGGTTTCTTGAAATATGTCATGTCCACTTACCTCTGAACATATTCTCATATCTTGTTCTTGAGCCTCAATGGATCAAGAATCATCTGTGAATGAAGAATCACGTCCTCTGAATTCTATCATTCATCTATATCTATTTGTCACGTATATATATACCTTTGGCAAAATAGTCACAACAAAGACAATATCATCGTTATCTGTTATGTCCATACTACCTCTGAACAGATATGATAGTTGATATTGTTCTTCAAAAGAATGTGTCATGTGTACATTACTACCAAATGCATTCTCGGAACAAAACAAAAGCAATATTTATTCATAATCCATAAAATTTATAAGTTCATTACATTTCATGGGATAAATGAAAAGGGATGAAAAAGCAAAAGACAGATACAAGGCATCACGGTGGGGTACTAAGGGCCAGGATGCGTGCCTTCAATTCTGTAATGTATTTCTCTCGATTATCCTGGCCAGCAACAATGTTCTCTATCGCCGCAGTCCTTCTCTCCTATTCTGACATAAGCCTCAGAATAGGGACACAACGATGCACCTCAGCTTCTCGAGATATGTTTAAAGCTTGCAACTGCTGCTCCAGTTCCCTCAGCTTCTGAGGTTTCTCTTCCAAATGCGTCTCATAATCAGCTCATTTGGCTATAAAGGACTCCAGCTCTGTACGAAGTCTATCCTCATCCTTCATGAGAGCAGTCACCATGTCATCATCATGAATAATAGTTGTCTCAGCTTGTTCTTTTAAATGAGTCAACTGACTCTCTTCTTCAGCCATCTCCTCCAGCTTTTGGTGAAAAGAGGCGTTAGTTTGAATCACTTCATGGGTCAGACGTTGATATTCAGCTGCCACTAGAGAGTTGAAATCACCTTTCTTCAAGGCTTCAAGAGTAGTGATGGGTTCTTGTAAGCTGGCAACCTGCTGATCTAAGGTGTTCGCCCTTATATTGTCGCCCGTCTCTCGGATGGCGGCTATTAAAGCTGAAGCAGTATTCCGCAGAGCATTAAAGTATAGATCCGTGGCCAGAGCTACTCTCACTAGGTTTTATAGGAAAGCATAGAAGGATGCCACAAGCCCACCGGCCAGCCCACATACTAGGTCTCTGCCATCTGGATTAGACCAACTTCTATAGACGCCGGAACAATCTGAGCTGTGAGAGCAACAGTTGCAGGAAATAGAACAGGAAGTGTTAGAAGTGCTCTCATTGATGATGAAATGAGATAAGTGGAAGTAGCTGAAGAAGGTCTACTCTTGCTGCTCTCCGCATCTGAGCTACCAGAGATGAAGCGAATGTCTCCAGCTTCCCCAGTCTCAGCTTGCCCACTGTGTCGTTCTGAGAAGACAATTTCTTGAACAGGTTTGTCGACCACGGAAGGTTCTTCCTCGTCAGAGACCTCAGTGTTGACACTCTCTTCAGATTCTTCAGAGGCCTTATCGTCCTTGTTGGAGCTTTCCTCGTCATCAACCTCAGGAATATCATATCCTCCGGTCTCAAGCATAGGATCTTCAGATCCCCCGACTTTATCATCTTATGGTATTGGAGGGGACACTTCTTCCTCTCCATGAACAGGACTCGTAAGACCATCAAGCATGAGAGAGTCTCGATCAGGGTATTCAGATATTATGGGCATTTCGAGTTCCTCAGCTTCGGGCTCGAAATTTCTGAAAAATCTAAAATCAAGTGGTCGATATATTATGATCTGTTTTTCAGGGTTGACTTTACCCTCAACTTCGGGCTTAAGATGCCCCTCGCTTGTTTATTATTTATCAAGGATGATTGCACCCTCAGCTTCAATATCTTAGGAGCTCTGTTCTCCTAGGCTCCTTGTTCTCTTAGGCGTCTAGCTCCCATAGACGCTGCTCTCTTAGGCGCCTACTTCTCTAAGGCGCTCTAATTTCTTGGGCACCTATTTTTTTGATGATGTCTGCAAATCCACGTGGCGTGATAAGCTGCCATACATGTTGAACGTGGTATACTACTCTAAATTTCTTGAAGAACGTGCCCATCACTTGGCCATGACCACGTGCCTATTCCGTATAGACGCCACATGTCAATAGGTGCCTCATCTTAAAAGTGGCGCACAGTGGTTTAGGCACCCTTCTGCAGAGGGCACCTACTTTGAATAACTGTCAGTAGAGTTCCATTCTTCCAACGTACAGAGACAGAAAGGAGGGGTATAGTTTGAGCACTCATCACACTTTCATTTTCTGCAATTATCAATCCTCAAGAGCAAGTCTTTAACCGTTAATCGAAACTGAAGTTCTATCGATACTTCTACATGGCCAAGCCATACAGAAGATTTCTCATCAACAGAAGCTCCGAGATACAATGACAAGCTTGCTTCCATCCATAATCGCCTCGTCAAAGGGACAAAGCGATCGTCAATCAGACCGGACTCCTATAGTTGTACTTCTCCAGAATGCATTATACTCGTGTACGATTCTTTAAAGTTTGTAATAAAACTTTTTGTTTTTACAAAAACTGCCAGACAGGGATGTTTAGTTCTTTATAGACTTGGTGCCAGGTGCGAAGCCTATTTTGTAGCACATCTATATGATCAACAACATTGAGTTAGCAGAATTGAAGAAGAGGTAGATAAGTTGTAGGACAAAGGATTTATCAAATCCAATTCTTCACCTTGGGACACTCCTGTTTTATTTGTACCGAAGAAGGATGGATCGGTACGCATGTGCATTGATTATATGGCATTGAACAATCTCACTATTAAGAACAAATACCCGTTGCTAAAGATTGATGACTTATTTGATCAGTTGAGCGGCACGAAGGTATTTTCGAAGATAGACTTGAGGTCAGGATACCATCAGGTGAAGGTGGAGAAGGAAGCCATTTCGAAGACTGCTTTTTGAACTCGATATGGCTAGTATGAGTTCACCGTGATGCCGTTTGGGTTGATTAATGCCTCGGCGGTGTTCATGAACTTGATGAACAAGGTATTCCGTCAATACCTTGATAAGTTCTTGGTGGTGTTCATCAATGATATTTTGATCTACTCGAAGGTGCCAGAGGAGCACGAGGAGCATCTGAGGATTGTGCTAGAGACCCTTAGGAATGAGCAGTTGTACGAGAAGCTGTCAAAGTGTGAGTTCTTTCTGGATCGGGTAGAGTTCTTGGGTCATGTTTTGACTGAGAAGGGGATCTCGTTGGACCCGAAGATGATTGCAACAGTTGAGTCTTGGTCTACACCAAGCACAGTTGCACAAATTTGGAGTTTTTTGGATCTGGCAGGCTATTACCGAAAGTTCGTACAGGACTTTTCCCAAATTACAGAGCCGATGACCAGGCTCACCAGGAAGGACGTAGAGTTTGTGTGGACTGAGGAGTGCCAGGCTACCTTTGATGAGTTGAAGAAGAGGTTAACTGCAGCTCCTATCTTGACATTGCCATCGGGGCAGGTGGTTTCACTAGCTATAGTGATGCTTCCAGGAAAGGCTTGGGTTGTGTTCTTCAACAGCACAGGAAAGTGATTGCCTATGCATTTAGGCAATTATGTTCTCATGAGAAAAACTATCCGACCCATGATCTGGAGTTGGTAGTTGTTATCTTTGCTCTGAAGTTGTAGAAACACTACATATACGGAGAGTGTGTGGAGATATTTACAGACCATAAGAGCTTGAAGTATGTGTTCACTCAGAAAGAGCTGAACATGAGACAGAGGCAGTGGTTGGAGCTGATGAAGGACTTTGATATCTCCTTATAGTACCATTCAGGGAAGTTCAACGTAGTTGTCGATGCCTTGAGCAGATATCTGGTAGCTATGTACTTGACATTAGACCATCACTTGATGGCAGATCTGGATAGCTTGGATATCTAGATAATAGTTATTGGGATATAGATGCAGATGTGGTGTTCAGTCCGAGTTGATGGATAGAGTCAAGTCAGTACAGTTTGATGATGTGACTTTGAGGAGCATCAGAGAGCAGGTTCAGACATGACTGTTGGATGACTTCTCTATTGTCGAAGATGGGTCGTTAAGGTATGGTACCAGATTGTACGTGCCTAGTGGAGAGCTGCGGGAGGAGGTTCTCTAGGAAGGGCATTATTCTCAGTACTATATGCATCCTGGTGCCAACAAGATATACAAATATCTGAGAGAGCACGTGTGGTGGTATGGTATGAAGCGGGATGTGGCACAATTTGTATCCAGATGCTTAGTGTGCCAGCAGGTGAAAACAGAGAGGCAAAGGCCAGGAGGTATGCTTCAGCCATTACCTATTCCAGAGTGGAAGTGGAAACACATCACCATGTATTTTGTGTTTGGACTTCCACGATCTCCAGGAGAGGAAGGCATAATTTGGGGAATCGTTGACAGGTTGACTAAATCGGCCCATTTTTGGCTTTTAAGGTGGGTTTGTCTACGGAGAAACTGGCCGAGATGTATGTGAGATGGATCGTCAGGTTACACGGGGTTCCTATAAGTATAGTCTTGGATCGGGATACTTTACTTCTCACTTCTGGAGGAGTTTGCAGGCTAGCTTGGGCACTCAGCTTAAGTTTTGTACCGCATATCACCCTCAAACGGATGGCCAGTCGGAGAGGACCATTCAGACTCTCGAGGATATGCTTCGTACATATGTGCTAGATTTTAGGGGATCTTGGAAGGACCATCTCTATCTAGTAGAGTTTGCTTACAATAATAGCTACCGGGCCATTATAGAGATGTCACCATTTGAGGCTCTATACAGTCGGAGGTGTCGTACTCCCTTATCTTGGGACGATGCTGTTGAGAGAGTTTTGCTTGGCCCGGAGATGATTGTGGATGCAGCGGAGAAGGACAAGCTGATTAGATATAGACTTCTGGTGGCACAGGAAAGACAGTAGCATTGGGCCGATAGCCACCGGAGACCTTTAGAGTTTGAGATATAGTCTAGAGATTGTGCTTGTTTGTGATTGTTTGCTTTAGAAATTGTGTTGTGTCTTGTTTTATGATAGGTTGGCAATTTGGTGTTCCTGAGGATTTTTCCAATATGGGACACGATTCATTTTTGTGGGGGCGGGAAGCTTTGTCCGTTATTCATCGGAACATTCACTATTCTTGAGAAGGTCAGTGCAGTAGCCTATTGACTAGATTTGCCGCCTACGCTAGAGGGAGTTCACAACGTATTCCACTTGTCGCAGTTGAGACAGTATGTGGCAGATCCTAGTCACGTATTGGATCACTCTGAGGTAGAGGTGGGCCCGACTCTCAGCTATCCAAAACAGCGTGTAGAGATTCTGGATCATCGGAAGAAGGTGCTCCAAAACCAGGTTATTCCCTTGGTTCGTATTGTATGAAGGAATCACTCTCCGGGTGAGTCTACCTGGGAGGGAGAGGACGATATTTGCGAGCGATACCCGTATATCTTCGAGCCTTGAGGTATTGTTCTTCTTGTTCTTCCTTGCATTCTTGTGCTAGTTTTGTCTTTTAATTTCGAGAACAAAATTATTTTTAAGGAGGGTAGATTTGTCACTACCATAATCCTAGATAGGGTTATTTTTGTCATTTTATATTATTAATATATTATTTATATTTAATTAATTAATTATAGTGATGGTTGTATTTATTAGTGGACTAGCCTATTTATTAGACCCTTGGTTAGTGAACCCGATTAGACTTGTCATGACACTTGGACCAACATATTAGGTTAGTCTCATTAGACACATTTAGGTCATAACATGTCATGAATATGGACTAGATTGAATTACCAATTTAAGTTAGAAGCTTCCATTCATTAGCCAAACCTTCATGACAACCTAAGAGGGCATTGTGGACATTTTCTATTGACATAACTAGGGTTTAATGTGGCCGGCCAAGAGAGAGGGGAGTTCATTCATTTTATTCCTCATTTTGGAGCATACAACCCTAGTTTAGTGCTCTTACTCTTCATCCAAGGAGTCTAGAAGCTTTGGAGGCAAGGAGCACAAGGAGAGGGAGATTGGACTAGGAGCTTGTGTCCTAACCGTGTCCGAAACGTGTCCACCGGGCTTTACATTGGGAATCCATCTCCCAATAGGTATACAACTATCTTTTTTCTATTTTTAGACTCTAATACATGAATTGGACCACCCATGGACTAGGAGTACCTATAGGAGGAAGAACTAGGCTATAATGACCATTTTGGTAGAAGTTACATAGAGTTTTTGTACCATTTTTGGAAAAATTCAAGAATGGTGCACCAAGTATTTGTCATTTGGTTTGACAGACTAAATAGGCATGTGAATGTTGTGTGAGGCTAGATACATGTCCACAAAGGATACAAGTAGGTTGTGTCATGGTATCCTAGGACACAGAGTCAATTTGGGGGTTCTTCTCCTCATATACTTGTCATACACGTCACATTTCACATGACACTAGACACTAGCTATGTATTGTGCTAATTAGCTCCTAATTATCATATTAGGCATGCTCATGTGTTTTGGTAAATTTCAGATAAGGTTTGGTATATGTATCTTGGGCGTATCACAAGCGCATCTTAGACAAGTGTGATACAGAGGTGATGCACACCAAGTGTTTAATATATTGCTTGTGTGTATGCATGTAGATGGTGTGGGCATCATGAGTAGCTGTGTGTGCAAACACACAGGTTGATTGTGTGTATGTGGATACCCACATATGGTGAGTGTGTGTATTCACATATAGGCAATGTATACATATACACATATGCATATAGTTGTATACATGGGTGTATGGATACTTATAGACATTGTGTGTGTGTTTGGATATAGGTATGTGTGATACATGAATTGTTTATATATATATATATATTAGTGTGTGTATCACATATATATATACATGTGTATATGAGGGTGTGTTTGAGTGCCTGTGTGACAGTGAGGTATGTGTGTTAGAGGTACAGGGACAACAACTAGGGGAGAGAAGGTGTAGAAGCACCTGCAGGTAGCAATGCACATCAGTGCACCTGCACAGGGGGTGTGCAGACCTATGCCTTGCACAAAAGGCAGTGCATTGGAGTGCACAGGTAGTACAACCCTCGTACAGGCAGGCATGTGCACTTGCACAACATGAAGGGGGCTCCTGTCCAGGGGGAGTGCAGGGGCACTTGCCCCCCTGTGCACAGCAGTGTGATGGTCTTCCTGCACTAGTGCACTTGCACAGGTTTGGGGCCTTTGAGCCTTTGCATAGCAGGTGCTGTAGCTCCCCTTCCCGAAATTTTTTTTAAAATATTTTATTATTATTTATTTTATTTAAATGGTGATTTTTAGAATGTTAGAATTAATTATTTTGTTAGTTATTACAATAGATGATTTTGGCCATAGTTGAGTTTTGAAGTACAAGATGACTAGGAATCATGGCACGGGTAGTGCAGTAGCGTACTTTGACTAGTGTTTAGCCATGGTAAAGGAATGCCAAGTCCTAAGTGTATCCTAACTAGGAAAACCATGCCAAGTTGCGAGGTAATCTCTATAAATGGTTTAATTAGTTATTTATTAATGTTTTGACTTTTAGGATTTAGGTTATACCCAAATTGTTCGGACTGGGCCCGAATCGAGCCCAAGCCCGTATAGGCTTATAGTGAGTCCTAAGACGACCATGTAGGCCTATTTTTGTGTGTACAAATACTTTCTAAATTATTTTAGGTAATGATGTGCATTTTTAATTGTTTGAATAATTGTACACAAAATTGGTACTTTTATTATTAAATATTGATTTACAATATTTGTACAATATTCTGGACCTGGATAAAGGTGAACAGTATGGATTCATTAATTATTTAATTATTATTTTATTAATTTATTGTGATTAAATAAATATATTATTTCTATTAGATATTATTATTTGTTAATTGAGTATTTATTAGTATATAAATATATATGAGGTATATATGTATATGGTTGTGTATAAATATTGATATATATTAAATGTGTGTATGAATATAAAATTTATATTATATATGTATATTTGTATGTATATATAAATATATTAGATATATGTGTGTATGTATAGATATTATTTTCTTATATATGGGTGGATATATATATATAAATATATATATGTATATAGATATATGTATATATATAGGAATTTATATATATTTATATGTATATATATAGATATATATGTGCGTATATAGATATTATTTTGTATTATGTGTGTGGATATATATATATATATAGATATATGTATGTATATAGGAATTTATATACATGTATATGTATATATATATAGGTACATATATATATGTATTAATACAAAATAGTAAAAAAAAAGGAAAAAAAAAGCATAGCCCACAAGCCTTCCCAGGCCAACCCAGCAAAGCCCAAACCCAGCCCGGCTAAGCCAGGCACAAATCCCAGCCCACACAGTAAAGAGCCCAGGCGCAGCAAGAGGCCTGAATCTTTTGTTTTTCCCTACAACTCTGTTGCAACAGAGGCTAAAAAATATATATACGTATAACGAGAAGGCCGAGGGAGGAGAAACGAAAACGGAAACCCTAGCCGCACCTTGCCAACACCGTACGACCACCCAGGGCCTTCTCTGACGCCGGACGACCACCCCCGACGCCTGCACGTTGGAGTACAACGACGGCGTTCGTCAGAGACGCGCGCGCAGCGCTGCGAACAGAGCAGCAATTAACAGCAGCAGTGCGGCGAGGGCGCGACTTTGCATCGCCGTATCTTCATCGTCAAGCTGTCATTTTTTGATTCGACTTCTCAGGTTTGTCGACAACCCTACCAACTGCATATCCTATTAAATAGATCGAAAACAAACCTCTAACAACCCAAGAGAAATCGGACCGAAGTTCATTAAATAATTGGCTCAAAACAGAGCACAATCCAATCCCCGATCATGAGTTAGAAGGAAATTTTCCGCCAAACCATCACCAGTTTTGAATTTGTGTTTAAAGAGATTTATAGACGACTTATAGGAGATTATAACCCATCTTGCAGAATTTGAAATCATCGAATGAACGATCAGGAAATAGATTTCAAAGTTAGAGAAAAACCTTTTTCAAAAATATTATAAATATTGAAAATCCTCCGATACGACGTGCGTCCCACCATTTTGGGCGACGTGGTCGTGAACCGAAAGCATTGAAAGCTGCGTAATGGTTTCGTGGACGTGTGGGCTTTGACGAAATTCAAATTGGTCGCGTGTGCACGACGAATTTGATGTGTATCCGTCAAAATTCACCTATCGGCCTCTGTGCAAGTTTTCCAATTACTTCACGCACGCTCGTCAGATTGAGACGAAACTTGCACCAACAGGACCGTATCGTTTTTCTGGTCTTGTATGCCAAGTTTGGTCCGGTTCTGAGAGTTGAATCGGAACGCCGTTTTACAGGCCCCACGGTCCGATCCAACGGGCGATTTTTTGTACGGCCCCTCGGAGTCCAAAATTGGACATACCGTGGGGTTCGTATTGTCAAAACGAATCCGTAGACATGTAGTTTGATGACTTCAGAGACTATTAACTCTGGCATGCTTTTCGGTGCAAAGCGGGTCCAACGGCGGACATCGTTTTGCCCAAAATTACCGTTTTGCCCCTGTGTCCAGAATTGGACTTAAGGACAGGCAATCCTAGCTAATTTGACTATTCTGAGAATGTTGGCAATGTCTTTCAGCTTTTGGAGACATTTGTGAATTTGGACTTATTTGGCTTACCGGTTGACGGTTTATGGTTGGCTCTTCGTGCAACCTCCAGGCAAGTATACCTTGCCAACTTGTACAGTATAATTTATATGCATGTTCATCATCTCGCTGTGGTTCTTTTCCTTACATTTGTGATTGCTTATTTCCATGTCTAGTACACTCATCCTATTATAGTTCTACTTTACATGTTTCTAGTTGTCTACGCATTCTTGTTCTTTTCTGTTATGATATTCTATCTGTTACACTGAGTTTCATATGTTTTCCTTGATAGAGTCGTCTAGTCCTATACTACGATTTCTTCGACTTGATTATAGCTTGACTTGACTTGACATGACTTGAGTAGGACTTGACTTTGACATTCTATAGATTGTGAGTACTTACCTTGACTACGGTCTATAGGATTTTATACTAGGATTGGCTACCGTCTTGGTTGTGAGTACTTGCCTTGACTGCGATTGAGACATTATAGATTGTGAGTACTTGTCTTGACTGCAGTCTATAGCTTTGACCTATTAGCCATTTCTAGTATGGCATGCCAGTGTCTTAAGATCCTTGTATTTAGATCTTGTGTCTCGGTCCATGTTGTCTCGTTGGATGTCCTTGATTATTCCTTACTTTCTTGTATATTTGTACTGTTACATGTTGGCTTGTATATTATGTATCTTGCTAGTCCTCTGAGGACCTGATGATCTCTTCAGGTTTAGCGACTGCATGGAGTTAGTTAGCAGAGCGGGATGGTAGAGGATTACGATATATGACACAGGTATTTGCGTGTGATATTTATTTATTATCTTTTCGTGCTTTATATTCAGTACCGTGATATACTCTGCTTATTTATAGACTCATATCGTTCTTGGAGGCAAATCGAACAATATGCTAATGGGCTGCAGACCATGACCCATACTTGTTCATTCTTGATTATATGATTCATGTGGATTGAGATATAGTTTAGATTAGATATGATACCATGACCTTGACAGCTTATACGTACTGAGTCGGGTTGGAGTCCGCTCGATACGTAGCTGGCTTGCTCACGAGCTTGCGTCCGAAAACCGGGTACGGGTTGTGATAGGTGCGCATGGCCTGTGCACTGGCAGAGTGAGGTATGGGAGTGCATAGGCAGGTAAGTTTCCATTGCAGGCAACAATAGTAGCTGCCTTGGACAGCACTTGGATGAACCTGTTGACAACATGTTGTGTGGTGTGTGTGTGTGTGTGAGAGAGAGAGTGAAATGTTGGTGTGTGTCACATGTGTAGAGGTGAATGTGAGTGTTTGAGTGTGTGTAGTGCAAGGAAAGATGGAGGGCAGCCACTAGTAGCTTGGCTATGTGTGCAAGTGTCTGTATGTGTGTGTGTTTGTGAGTGTGATGTGAGTGAGTGAGACACATGAGTGCAAGTATGTGTGTAGAGATGGGTGTATGGGTAATATCTAGGTAAGAAAATAGGTAAGGCATTATATATCCTAATGGGTATCTATGTGACACCTAGATACTAGCATAGGGTATTGGGTTGTGTTGTAGGTAATAGGTGTAAGCCTATGAGGTATGCCTAGGTTAGGTAATGTGTATGCCTAGGTTAACACATAGGTTAAGGAATTGAGCTTTACCTTTGTGATAAGGCATAATTAATAGATAAGGTTTAGGATTATCCTATGTGTATCCATGTGATACATGGATACTAGAATTGGGTTTTACCTAAGAGCTATGGCATAGGTAATATGTTGGGGTATTTGGTGTAATAAGGTAAGGTATTGCTAGATACCCTATGTGTATCCAATATAAGTATTTACCTAAGGTAAGCATAGTATTGCCTAGTATAGGTTAGATTACCTTGGTATGACAAGGTATGGGCCTAGAAACTTAGGTATGACCTAGTTTTGACTAGTATTGACTAGTTTAACCCTAAAAGTCAACCCTTATGGTAATTTGACATAGTTTGACTACAAAGGCCTAGTATTGATCTAGTTTGACCTCCATGACCTAGAATTGACCTAGAAATTATTTTTTATCTTAAATATCGATGTTTAACACACTGAAACACCAATTGACATTGATATTTTATATTTAGGTCTTTATGTCTCTACTTTGGACCTCGATCCACACTTGTTGCTCAGGACCACAGGCGAGTACATATCTGATAGTTTTTGTTATCTTGATGATTTCTATGATATCAGTTTGTAGTATTATACTTGATTCCTGACACGAGGATACACAGATTAATATATCTTGGATCCTGTCATGAGATGTAATTTCCTGAAGGACTGTATATGTCTTGTGTTTGTTGTATATATATAGACACCAATTCAGGAGTGGGCTGGCCCCCTGCTCCATGAATCCTGTGTCGTAACGTGACATGGTTGGATCCACTATACTAGTCGGGGGTGGAGAGATATTAGTAGATTATGTAATCATATCCAAACTACTTGTGCATAGTTCACCCTCACCTCACGCAGGATGTAGCCTAATTTTATATTACTTGTGCATAGCTATCCATGTATGACCGGCCTGATCCATTACTTATACTTGTGCATAGCCGGTCATATAGAATAGCCTGATCATATCCTAAGTCAATCATATAATAAACTAATGTCTTAAAGCGTTAGTATTACATGATCTGTTCTAGATATTACTTGTTGATATACTGTACTCATGATTACTTACAGTTCTTACTTATCCATGATATGATTACATGTCTTCCTATATTCTCACTGTTCAGTTTCGTATATCTATCGTGTATTTCCATTACTTAATATTACTTATAGTTTTTGTCAATTTAATGGAACTGCTGTTAGTTTATGTAATTCACTCCAATCCTGATTGGATAACATTTTTAGAGGATTTCTGTCCCACCTACTACGGACCCAGAGTAGACGAGGACTATACCCAAGGGATTCCATTGGAGCCGGTGCCCGTTAAGAATGCACCACCAGTAGTGCCTTAGCTAGTAGCTATGATTACTAAATTTGTCTCCAGTTTATGAGACTTGGATTGTCTTATTATTTGTGACATGTACTTATTGAGATATTAGACTTTTAGACTCTGTTGTGGACATGTTACGCTACTAGACTTCTCTATTTCATCACTTCATATCTTTATATCATTTTGTGCCATTATCTTCCTTTAGATTTCTGTGATCGAGTATGTGATTCTAGATATTATATTGTCCTCCGTTCGGAGATGTGATTATTGTTGACATGTTATGATCCATATATTCTTAAATTGTTTAGATAGCATAGTTGACCTAAACAATGTTCTACCGTCGATGTTGCGGCGTAGGCTGGACGTACCCACGTACTCATTCCCATATACCAGTACGGGTCATGATAGTATGTGTTTGAAATACTATTTTCATTATGTGTCTGGCAATTGGGTTGGTGCATCAAAAGGTTTGGCTCGAACATACGTGAGGTATATGAACTATCATTCAAAAAGTGATTCAGGCTGTCCAGTTATTGGTCACATACATACTTGGCATTTCCCTCCTTGTGATTCATGAATCATGATAAATATAAACACGAAACATGATAAATCAAGATTCAATATATACACTAGTCAAGATCAATGTCCATAAAATAAGAGTAAAATACTATCCCGTGTCAGATTTATGTCTCAATATGATACTTAACTAGAAAAGAATAATTATAGCATTTATAATGTATTGTGAAACATAAAGTATAGAGTACTTGTCTAAGTTAGTTGGAGTCGACGTGCACAACACGAATGTGTCGACATAGAATATGTTCAAATGCTAGATTACATATATGATTCCAAATGATAAAATGGATAGTTCCAATGAATCTAGAATATTCCAGATAGTCCAATTTGATATATAGAAGTCCAAATTTGGAGATCAGCACAAATTTTGAGATACAGATATCGGGTTGCAATGACCCACAAAGAGGTAGAAAAATGCATAGATTAGGTAAGTTCAAAAATTAGAATATGGATAAGATTTAGCGAGGTTCTTGATTGTAATTCAAGAAGCTTTTCTTGTTTGTAACCACTTCCCTCTAATAAGCCCAATATATTAGTTTTTATTAAAACCCAAAGTCTATTAGATATATCCTCTAAATATAAGGCCCAATAGAATAGCTTCAAAGCCTAAATAGTTTAAAGTCTTAAAAATCTATTAGAAGCATATTTTATATTTAAAAGCTATTTTTAAATGTACTTATTTAAAGCCCATTTGGAAATATGCTTATATAAGGACCAAATAATTAATTTAATTTACTAATTCTCTCAATTTATAAATGTGTAAAGCCTTATTGGACCAAAGGTTTATTACCTTTCTTAAAATCAATAGGCCCAAAACTTATGTTTCAGCCCTTAATCCTTCTTTTGATTAACCCAAGCCCAAAATAAGGCATTATAAGAGCCCATTAATTATAAAAACTTCTTAGAAATCATTTGAAAACCCATCTCACATATATATAAAGTTCAATCCAAAATAAGCCTTAAGAGACCATGTACTTACTAGGCCCATATAAATTATAGAGCCCAAATCATAAATTATATATATTTCAAAAGCCCAAACTCAAATATTAATGTTGCCCAAAATCAATTATTTTATATAGAAGCCCAATAGATTTATTTACCAATTAATCATATGAAAATATATCACTATTTATTTACGAAAAACCAATATAGTCGAAACAAATAACCTAAGCCCATAGCACATAAATAAATTTTAAAGACCAAATGATTATCCAAACATTCTATAGTTAAAAGGCCTAAATATGAGCCTCAAAATGATAAATATGGTATTAGTGGAAGCCCAATACTAGTTTGATTATATTTATAACCTTGCTCCAAAACCTTAAGCCCAAAAGCAGCTTATATAAAACCCATTCAAGAATGGGGAATGGGTTATTGGTTAGAACCCTCGGCGGTCTAAACCGCATGGTGTGGGTAGCGTCGGTCCTGAGAACGGAGAGTCTGGGGACGAGGGTGGTCTAATGTCTACGGTGCCGGAGCTCTAAATTGAGCGACTAGAACTCCGAGTGGTGGAGCCGGGCACGATGAAGGTACGACAACAATTAGACGACTGGAGGGAGCTTGTAATAGCCACCTAATAAAATATTGTTTATATTGTCTATTTCTCTATAATTATATTTGTTAATAATTTTTTTAAAAATAATTATTATTATTTATCATTAATTTTATGATCATTATCTTATTCTCAATTAAACACATTTTATTTTCTAAAATAAGATTTTTATGCATAAGCCCTTGTAAATATTTACAAATTGCAAATTTACCATAACACCTCAACCCCCACTTGTCACCTTGCATGATAAGTAATTTCACATGAAGGCATATGTCATCATGCATGATAAGTTAAGGGTGTAGTTTAAAAAAAAGAAAAGAAAAGAAAAGAAAAAGAAGAAGGAAATTTATATAGAGAGGAGAGAGAGGGCTCTCAGCCTCTCACCCGCTGCCACTCTCTCCCTCTCGGCTTACTCTCTCAACCCTCTCTTCTTTATCTATCTCACTCTCCTCATCTCTCTATTCTCTCCATCTTTCTTTTACTCATTCTCACCCGGACCCACGCACCCGCGCCCGCGGCGACGGCCGGCCGGCCCCCTCCACCGCCGTCGGCCTCCCCTCGTGGCCCCTCCTCCGTCGGTCACCTCCACCACCAACATCTCCATCATCATCACCGCCACTACCATCATCAAACCCTAACTCCTTTTACTTCAAACAAAAAGAAATGAAGAAGAAGAAGATGGAGTAAAGAAGAAGGAGAAGTTGGAGAAGAAGAAGAGGAAACCCTATTCCCCAAATTCAAATCCCTAATTTTTCCAAGACAAGCCCTCTTTCATTTTTCTTTCCATTTGTTTTATTTTTGTCTATGCCATATCCATTAGAATTATTTTCTTCATAAATACAAATTAGGATAATTTGTATATATATATATATATATATATATATTATATATGTATATATATATATATATATATATATATATATATATATATATATATATATATATATATATATATATATATATATATATGAGGGTATGACGGACACGTGTACCGGAAGCGACACGGACACAAGGGTATATGAACGATAGCTTGGATACCTATTTTCCAAAATACGACTTAGATACTTAAATATTGTTAAACTTAATATTATGATACAGACATAAGTGTATATATAAATATTATTTCAAATATTGACAGAGATTAGGACACGATTTGGACACAACGATACTAGTTAGTATTGATTTGATATTTATGATTTAAATTTATGTGTGCTAAATTAGTTTAATAAAATTATATTTATATATATATATATATATATATATATATATTATGTGTGTGTGTGTGTGTGTGTGTGTGTGTGTGTGTGTGTGTTTATAAATTGTCATGCTGGACTCGCTAGCATAGAAATTAAGGAGTGATATAATGAATTTTATGAAGAATTTTTTTTATTTAGTGATTGATTGGCTTGTGGGTATAAATACATGTCATGGAAATATCAAGTTAACTATGGGTGATTGTTGTCTAGAAATAGAACTCGACATAAATAGGTATTAAGACTATAGTAAGGAATTCAACCCGTAATTGAGTTAGGGTTATCTAGGGAACCTTGGGTGTGAATGTCATGAACGATACGAGGCCTTATCGGCTATATCGAGCCCTAAATTGGAAAAGTATCATAGAATTTCTGAATTACAATTCAAAAGTTTTCTTTAGAAATATGAACGGAAGATTACCGAGTAAATAATTTTTGGGATAATTAGAATGTCAAAAAAAAGTAACCATATCGACTAAGGGTAATAATCTTGGTCAACAATTTCTTAATTAATCTAAATTCCAACACTAGTATATACTAAGTTAACATTTAAGAATGAGGAACCATGGTTCAAAGAGTTATGATTCATATTTTAGGTTTTCAAGACCGTATCGGATTAACATTGATTAAATAGAATGATAGAAACTAATTAGAACTTAGAATTCAGCATTTATTTAAGTTTAGACTGTTTTATATTCAAATTTGCAATAAGAAATAGTATGCATTCCTCGAATATACACATAACAGAATAATATTTTGACATATTAGATCCAAATTATTATTCTGGAAAAGTTTAAACTAGTCTTTTGTGAAATTCCAACATATACACTAAACAGTAACTCTAATTTAGCATGCATAAATAAATGGATTTAAAATAGTATTCTTAAGTTTCTAAAATTCATAAATTGTCGGAATATGTTTTATAGCAAGTATCGCTAAGTTTGGAAGTGTATGTCCTTAATTAAGGAAATTTCATTATATATAGATAATCACTATCCTAAGAACAAGATATTTGATATATATACGATCTATTAAATGCACTTCCTCTTGTATGGTTGTATCATTTAGTGTTTTGTGTAAAATTGTGATCTCTGACTTGCTTTGGATTTTATGGACTTGTGTAGTAACTCTAGACCAATACTAATTGCTAGAATTGCTAATTGCTAAGGTAATGTCGTACATTGGCAAGAAAGTTCTAATTTATTACTTGTTTATATATATGTATAACTGCGTGCAATTTCGGTGTTGAGTTGTTCCACCGAAGGGGTCGGCGTACCCGGGATTTTATATATTACGTGGTACTGGTGTTGAGGGTTGCTCCACCGAAGGGGTCGACATACTCGGAATTTTGATATATATATATATATATATATATTGTCTATTATAAAATTTCTGGGTCAATAGATACAAAGGAGACTATGTCGAAATTTTTAGTAATTTTGAGAGTTAGCCAATTTAGAGAATTTAAGAGTTAGGAAAACATAATTGAGTAATCTAAGTTTATATCTAGCTTTCTACTCAACAAAAGATTACCATATGGCGTGTTGTTCCAACACACGAGATGGTAATAAATTGGATAATCTCCTGCCAACAAGAGATTACCATATAGCATATTGTCTTTGATATACGAGATGGTAATTGAGCTGGAACTTGATATTAGACCTAGGAGTCAATAGACTATTGTCTGTGTTTGTAGTTGCATCATGGGGTGGAAGAGAACAACTGGATCACATCTATCGAATCCATGTAATATAATAACACCAGTAAAAGCTGATCAGTAGTCCCACATCTGTAAGGCCTTGCGATGTCGGGGGTGAGGCCTAGCTCACTAACAAAAAACAGCCTAGTAAATTTCGAGAATAAAACTGGAATTTAAAAAGTTAATGCATACAAATTTCCCACAAGATGTGGGGGGTCGGATCTAAGGCACTGTACCCAATCCAGACACCACCTGGTCCCGGGTAAATAGGATTATTGTCGGAAAATTAGAAAGTGATCGTGATCCAAATGTGTTCTCTAAACTGCATCATCATGTAGAAAATTTAACTGTGATTGTGGGTGTGAATTTAGGTGGTTATGATTGTGATGGTAGTCGCTGATTATGAATTACTAGGATTTGGTCGTAGAACGAACACCGAAGAATTCACTAGAATAGAATCTAGTCACAGTCATATTTTAAGTTAACGTTATAATCCATCTGAATTAATTTCTTAATTTCTTTACTTTGGAATTCCGAGAATCCGATCATCTTAGAGATTCTCAATTTATTTATTTTATTTTCTCGTCCTTGACTGAGGGCTAGCATGTCGTTTGACGACCTAGTATTGTTCACTAGATTTGTAGACCAAGGAGCTACTATTGTACATTGGAGAGAAACTGGAGAACAAGTACGAGATGAGACGATTGAAGGCAATTATATTAAAATCAGATCTTCTCATCATCAATTCAGGTATATAAATATATAATTATATTGGGTTAATAGTTGTATTGGGTAGAATATTCCATCTCAATTTATAGTTTCAGAAATGTCCTTTTGAATAATATTAATTTTATTTTGCAAGTTATAACCTGAAATAAACCTATCCTAGAACCTTACGGGCGACAATCGCGAATATGGGTACTGGAGTATTCGTATGTCGCATAGCCTGGAGATGCTGTTACGTACTCGGCTCGCCGTATTCTGGGAGCGGGGCATGACACATCTTTTAGTGGTGGCCCATACAGGTCATAAAAAATAGAAAACCTAGGATAGGATTAAGGTCATGCTTTTGAGGAGACCTATATAGGTTTAGAACCTAAGATATGTTCTTAGGAATAGTCTACAAAGAACCTTAGGTTAGGGAATACCCTACAGGTTTTATGTGTTAGACTATGATCCATTTTACTTATCCTATAAATTCTTTCTTAATATATTCCTATAGTGATTCCATATATTTAAGAATCCTAATCTATGACTGCCGTTAAGGATATAGATGATATTGGGAAGTCATGGGTAGTATAAGGATCGATATGGCTCAAAAACTTAGGTCAAGTAAAATATAGAGAATTAGACAAGTGTTCTTACTAGAGTAGCCTAGTGAAGGATTGTAGAAAGTTCCTTAAGTATCTTGAACTTTGTACCCTTAGTAAACCTGGCATTTAGATTTATCTATATATTATATAAACTGGGGATAGAAAAGGTATGGATCATCTAGTCAAATAAGCTAATAATTATCTAATATTTTATAATGGATATATTGTCTTTGTGGAATTAGAATAGATACAAATATAGCTTAGAAGAACTATTAGTAATTTAGTACTAGTAGTATCTGGCTTGAGGTATAGGCATAATATATATTGTATATAGTATTGTATATAACTTCTAAAGTGTAGTTCGACTCCTCAGTATGTTGATCTTATCCATTCTTAAATCATGAGTCATCCCCCTTCCTTATCAAATTTCATATATCTATTTTCACAAATCCCCAGCTTTTCTCGAAATTCTCAATTTTCTTGTTTCATCCAAAGTTTAACGATTAGAATCTAGAATTGTATCCTCTCCTTCTAATCCAATTTCCTTCTAGTAGTATTCCTGAATTTTGGGGATTGTCCTCCATCTAAATACTCATGTATGCATTACTCATTAATTGTTTATTGAATTTTTTTCGTGAAGCATTATTTTATTGAACTTTCTGTAATTGAATTTCATGTGAAGGAATATTTATTTATTTGTGTCAAGAACCCGAAAACCCTTCAACTGATTCGATGAGGCAGTGAAAACTGCAATCAATCAATTGAATCGTGGAAGAGAAGTTGTTACAGCCATTCGGACTGGCCATCCAAATTTGGTGAGGCACATATTCTCGAAACATGGTTCAGGAATTTAATAAAATTTTGGGTATCAAGACATAATTTTTTCGTGATGAATTTTGAAATTTGATATTCAGATTTTGATTTTGTTTTACTACCGTTTGGATTTGAAAACCCATGTCCTAAATAATTTAAAATGATATTAGGTATTTTGATAATATAGATATATGGGATTTTTTTACTAATTTTGTCAAAAGATTTTATATTATGATATTATATAGTACTTTGATACTTAGATAAAGGATTGAAAAAAAAAGCTTAAGTTCTGGTTCTTGAGTATCTTTTGAATTACCAAGGATACCCTAACGTGTAAGTCTACTTCACAATCATAATTCCTACTCATTTTATGGATATCAAGTAAAAGGTAGCAAAACTCTGATAGTGAAATGGTATCTTTGTTACAGCCATATGCGCAATGGCGAAGCACAAGATTACTGTATCACGCCAAACAATGAGAATAAGGAATATGATTTTGAATTCAAAGATCATACATGGTTATGGTTTGAAACAACATGGTATCTGACCAATTCTATTTGGTTTTATGGAATTTCAAGAATCTTGATGATTTCTATTATTTTCGAATTGTTCTTATTTTCGTGAAGCTTATGATAACTATATTTCAAGATATTTTGTTTAATAATTTAATAAATTACTACTTCACCTCTGTAAGGTGGGTAGAATATTTGTTTTCCTCTATGATCGTTTTTGAAAAGCTTATCTTTAAATTCAAATTTCGAGGACAAAATTTTTGTAAGATGGATAGAGTGTAATAGCCACCTAATAAAATATTATTTTTATTGTCTATTTCTCTATAATTATATTTATTAATAATTTTTTTAAAAATTATTATTATTATTACTATTTATTATTAATTTTATTATTATTATCTTATTTTCAATTAAACACATTTTCTTTTCTAAAATAATTTTTTTATGCATAAGCCCTTGTAAATATTTGCAAATTGTAAATTTACCATGACACCTCAACCCCTACTTCTCACCTTGCATGAACATCATGGGTATTTAAGTAATTTCACATGAAGGCATGTGTCATCATGGATGATAAGTTAAGGGTGTAGTTTAAAAAGAAAGAAAAGAAAATAAAAAGAAGAAGGAAATTTATATAGAGAGGAGAGAGGGGGCTCTCAACCTCTCACCTGCTTCCACTCTCTCCCTCTCGGCTTACTCTTTCAACCCTCTCTTCTTCATCTCTCTCACTCTCCTCATCTCTCTATTCTCTCCATCTCTCTTTTACTCCCTATCACCCGGACCCGTGCACCCGCGCCGTGTAATATAATAACACTAGTAAAAGCTGATCAGTAGTCCCACATCTGTAAGGCCTTGCGATGTCGGGGGTAAGGCCTTGCTCACCAACATAGAACAGTCTAGTAAATTCCGAGAATAAAACCAGAATTTAAAATGTTAATGCATACAAATTTCCTACAAGATGTGGGTGGTCGGATCTAAGGCACCGTACCCAATCTAGATACCACCTGGTCCTGAGTAAATAGGATTATTATCGAAAAATTAGAGAGTGATCGTGATCCAAATGTATTCTCTAAACTGCATCATCATATAGAAAATTTAATTGTGATTGTGGTTGTGAATTTAGGTGGTTATGATTGTGATGGTATTCGCTAATTATGAATTACTAGGATTTGGTCGTAGAACGAATGCCGAGGAATTCACTAGAATAGAATCTAGTCACAGTCATATTTTAAGTTAACGTTATAATCCCTCTGAATTAATTTCTTAATTTCTTAATTTCTTTAATTTGGAATTCCGAGAATCCAATCATCTATGAGATTCTCAATTTATTTATTTTATTTTCTCATCCTTGACTGAGGGCTTGCATGTCATTTGATGACCTAGTATTGTTCACTAGATTTGTAGACCAAGGAGCTACTATTGTATATTAGAGAGAAGCTGGGGAACAAGAACGAGATGGGACGATTGAAGGCAATTATATTGAAATCAGATCTTCTCATCATAAATTCAGGTATATAAATATATAATTATATTGGGTTAATAGTTGTATTGGGTAGAATAGTCAATCTCAATTTATAGTTTCAGAAATGCCCTTTTGAATAATATTAATTTTATTTTGCAAGTTATGACCTGAAATAAACATATCCTAGAACCTTACGGGTGACAATCGCGATTATGGGTACTAGAGTATTCGAATATCGTGTAGCCTGGGGATGCTGTTACGTACTTGGCTCGCCGTATTCTGAGAGCTGGGCGTGATAGAGCTGGTGCACGAAACCGACCACAATGGTCGTGATAGAAGCTCGAGGGATTCAGAGAGGGTTGTACGATGTCGCTTGTGCTGCGATTCCTGCGAGGATAGGGAGAAGCACCTACGAAACCAGACTATTCCTCTTGTTCGTGTCATGTGGAGACACCACTCTCCGGGAGAGTCCACATGGGAGCGCGAGGACGAGATGCGGGAGCGCTATCCCACTCTGTTTGATTGATTTGATTGTACTCTATTTCTTATGGATTTTTATTTTCAATAAATAACTGGTGTTTGGATCTTTTGTGAATTGCTGAGTTTTGGTTTTGGTCCTTTGAATTTCGAGGACAAAATTTTTTTTAGGGGGGAGATTTGTAACTCCACTTCCTGGTTTTCGAAATAAATAAATTTGATTTCTAAAAATTATATAATTGTTATTACTAGTTTAAATAATAAATTAGTTTTCATTTATAAATTTGGTAATCTATTTTTGGAGGGAAATTTTAGAGCAGGATTTTGAATTTCAAAAAGGTTGTTACAACTAATTAGAGTGGTCCCCACTCAACTCACAAGATTTTCTAACTGATTTCTGGATTTTTCTGTAAATATGAAAAAGCAGAGGGTTTTATTAAAATAATCCATTACGAGGGAACTTAAGAAAAAATTGTTATTTGCGGAGGGGGCTAAGTAAAAATGTTGCATTTCTTTATATTTCAGTGAGAGAGAGAACAGTAGTTCTCATTCCTCACTATTCTCCGTTTAATTTTCCTCTGTTGAGTACTTCTCTCTCGGCGGAGATCCGACGACGACTCGGCGACGGTGACGATCCGTTCGACGAATCGACAACGGTGGTGACGATCGACGACGACGGCTCGGCTCGGCTCAGTGGTGATCTACGAAAACGATGGAGATTTCTCTCTCCAGAGAACGACGGCTCGGCGATGGTGACGATCCGTCCGGTGAATCGACAATGGCGGTGACGATCGACGACGACGCAGGAATGGGTAAGGATGATGAACTTCGATTCGTGCTTCTCCATGAAATTTTGAAAGTAAAGTTGAATTGTTTTATTTTGATCAATTTGATCCTCTTCTCAGTCGAGAGCATATGGAACTTGTCGATCCCGTGATTTGCTTGATCGTGTTCGATCCAGAACCATTGGTGAGTTCTTGAAATCTATCCTCCATTTGTCTCCGATCGATCGAACTGATCTCGATTTGGAAATTCCAGGCATCGGTCGTTCTAGTGATAGATTCGTGCGGCGACCGTTCTTATCGGACAGATCGAATGTTGGATCCTATCAATTGGTGCAAGTATGGATCGGGCCTCATTATAAATTTGAATTCGAGCTCAGGTGAGGAAACTTGCTAATCTAATTTTGTTTTTGAAATTCTTGTTGAAATTCCTTGTGTGAGTCTCTGGATTTTTTAGCTTCTGATTGAATATTGATGATCGGACTTTTGATCATAGTAGTCCTTGATGTGTTTCTCGTATTTTCGAGTTTTGAATTTTCAAGGAGAAGTATAGAATCGTAACTCTGTTTCCTGAGCATCATATGTTTGCTGTAATGCCATAACAGGAATTTATATATAATTTTGGCACGGAGTAGCAGTATTCAAGTGCCTAGGATCGAGTCTCCTTCAATTATTCTTTCAGGTACTGATCGATCCTCTCCTTGCTGTGTTCGTGTCAAGAATTATTGTCTAATTGATTAGTTGGGTCGTCGGTCAATTGTGGCCGAGTGCAGGCGTTGGTGTCGTATCTGCGCTATAACCTGTATTCGTGTTCAGGTGTCTTCATGTATCCTGCTCGAGTCTTCATGTGTCCAGCCTTGTTCGTGAACTGCTAGCTGGTATCCAAGTGGGGGTCGCATCCGAGGGAGTAGTGTCGGGCTCTGTTTGATTGGGAGGAGTTGTCGAGAAATTGAATTGTATAGCTGTTGTGTTGGTTGCTGCTCTTGAATTCAAATAGTTTAGTAGCCGTTAGAATTTTGAATTGATTAGCTTTATGTGTTACAACAGAATCTGGGTTTGGAGGAGTTAGTTTATTTTTTTTATTTGTCATTCTTGACTGTTGGCAGTGAACCAAGAGCTGAGTTTAGTCAAATATTTAATTGTAATATTTGGTGACCTTGGCAGGGAGACTGGAGGTTTTAGTCCATTAGCTACATTATTTTTTATGTGTAATAATTGTGGTGTTGTAGGAACTATTGTTCAGTTAAGTATGGCTTATATTTAAATAGTACAGTAGAGTAGATGGTTTGGGCCTTACTTTCAAGAGTATGAACACTTTAAAATAGAATTGTGTTATGTGGTAATATGACCTATGTATTTTAGACTTTGATAATTTAAGTTAATTCCAAAACAAGCTAATGCTATTTTAAGACAATTACGTTCTAAACGAATTTACCTCTTTACCAATTATATATGTAAAGGACTGAAATTAGGTTGCTAGTTAAGCTTCTAGCTAAATAAAAGAATTAGGCTAACATTGTTGGAATTTATCCTAATCAACTTGTACCAATATAAAATCAGGAGGACATCCAGTTCCATTGTTCACCCGTACTTTTCCAGGAGCCAGGCAAGTACTCTTCTACGGTCTTGTACATTTACATTCCTGTACCTTTTCTTGTGACACGTCATAGTACGACATCATGTACTCCTGTATTCTGGTACTCTTGCTCTTGTACTTGTTAGTGTCGGGTGGGGAAATACACTAGCCATGTGACCAATCCCGGTTACTATATTCCTGTACCTAGCTTAGGCCTCGCATTGTGCATGCGGGTCCTAAGTCGTACCTTATTCATGTACTCATGTACATGTACTCACCCCAGCCGGTCACATGGACTAGATGTATTTCGATATTGTGCACATCATGTCTGGTACTGCAGGATTATAGTTTCATTCCTGTACATTATATTCCTGTACTTTACATTCCTGTACGTTACATTTCATGTACCTTACATTTCATGTACTATATCTCATGTACTCATTTCCTGTACTACTTTCCTGTATTTACCTGTTCATTCTTGTATATCTTTTTACCTGTACCCTTGTACCCATTTCATGTTCATGTTTCATTACCTAGAACTGTACTTTGCTCCGCTCCTGACTGGATAAGTTGCAGGTGAGATGGAGGCCATTTGCGACACCTTCTATGGACGGGATGTTGCCATTATTGCTGAGCCAGCTGGAGCTGTGTTGGACTTAGAGGCCGCAGAGGCTTAGTACCTTACCTTTATGCCATTTTATTTTGAGACTTAGTCAGACATTTGGCATTTCTGGATGAATGTAATAAAAATACTAGACTTGTACTATTTCTGGGATTTCGTTTATAGATGCTGTGATGTTATCTCACTTTCCTGATTACTTGTTAGTTTCCTAGTATTGGTACAGCTTACTTTATTGTGTCTAACGACGAAGGCTGGGCGTGTCCGACTCGTGTCCGATTATTCGGGAGCGGGTCGTGACAATCGGGGTCTCGTCCGTGCACGAATCATCCAGTCCATCATCGTGCGCGGAAAGTTGAATGGGACATGGAAGTGGAGATGGTAAAGAGCATAAATCTCAAGATAGGATACTTCATCGGTCGATCCCGCTTTGGGCAAGATCGCGGAGAAAATAATGCGATGAAGTTCATAAAAATACGGGTTAAGATATTTAGCCCGTAGCTTGCGGGACGAGTGTTAGGAGTACACAAGTCATCCTTGAAGCTTTCAAGGGAAGATCCATCGGAAAATTTAAACTGTCGGGCATCGACAAGTTTCTCCTAAGAATTGGGTTCCGGGATCTCAAGATATTCTGCAAGCTCAAAATCATCAAAAGAAATGTCGATACCGGCAACACAGGAGTAGATCCGTGTGTCGTCAAAAGTCAGGTTACAATAGAACATTTGGATTGCATTCAAATAGACTACAGATGAGGTAGTAACTAACTCATCTAAGCACAGATCATGGAACATTGAATCATAAGCCAAAAATATAGTGAAATTAATCGGATGACCCGCATACACACTTCGTGAACGAAAATTAACAAACCATTCATTGGAAGCCTCTAATGATATAAAAATTTATTAATTGAAGGTGTTGGGGTCTTGTGGTGGTGGTGTATTAAAAAGAGGGTAGATTGGAGGAGCAAGAGGAGGAGAAGGATAAGAAGATGATGCACCATCACTCCTTCTTCTCTTGCCTCTACCACTGAGTCTTGGAGCCATGGAGAATTTGAAAGTTTGAAAAGGAAATAGAGAAGAATATGAAATTATACCTCACCCAAAGGAGAAAAGATGGAAGAGATCCCCCCAAAAGCTTTAAATCTTGAGTTTGGAAGAAAATGAGCCCTAAAAGTGGAGTTTCTAGGGTTAGGGTTTGAGAAAATTATATTTGGAGGAAGGTGGAAGAAGAAAAAAGTGAGGAGAGAGGGTTTGCTCTCGGGTTTAAGAGGTTTGGGGATAGCAAGTCAGGTTAAATCCTGACCGTCGGATCAAAAAAATGGGTGGCTGAGAAGCAGAGAAGGTTCTGTGAACATGGACACAGAGTTCGGCCCGAACTCTGTGTGGGGTAGAGTTCGGCCCGAACTCTGCCTCCATGTGCACAAAATACTAGAAATTTTGAAAAAAACTAAGTTTTGATGGAAAATGAATAGAATTTGAAAGTTTGAATTAAAAGAAGTCATAAACGTAATTAAGCCATGTAATAAATGCTGATTAAGACATCGATCATTATGATGAAACTGCCATGGGGTAGCTGTAGGGGCCGGATCTCAGCTAGCGGTAGTCTGAAGACTAGTGTACCGTGTCGCTTAGGATTTTACGCCTTGTTGTCAGAAGGACCCTTTCGGCTTGTACTCATAGCAAAGTCACCATAAAGATATATGTCATAATTGTTATTTACGGAGGCCAATTTATTTAATAACAGTTTCATCCAAAATTCCTAACTCACGACAAAGAAAGTTGAAGCGCTCTTCGGCCAGTGGTTTGGTGAAGAAGTCTGCTAGCTGATGTTCAGTGTCTATGAATTCTAAATTAATCATGCCTTGTTGTTGATGATCACGCGAAAAGTGATGTTTAATCTCTGTGTGTTTAGTGCGTGAGTAACAAACTGGGTTCTTGGTCAGATTAATGGCACTAGTATTATCGCAGAAAATAGGTATGTGCTTGAAACATAAGTTGTAGTCTTCAAGGGTTTATTTCATCAACAGAATCTGTGCACAACAACGACCAGCTGCGATGTATTCAGCTTCTGTTGTTGATAGTGTCACTACCACTTTTCTAGCTTGAGGGTATTTTGGTCATTTTTTAAAATTTTGGAATTAATTTGGAATTATTTGTATTAATTATATTTATTAGAATTTTTAAGTGATTTTTAGTATAATTGATTTGGTGCTAGTTTTTGACTTTGACTAGTGTTGACTTTGGAGACTGTCCTAGAGGCTAACCTAGGTCATGACTATTTGGTTAGGTTAAGAAGCCCTAGCTTGACCTAAGTTAGTGATAATTTAACCCATTAAAATTATTTTGGGGTAATTAGGAATTGATTTGAATAGTAAATGGCTTGTGGTTTCACAAGTCATGACTTATGATTTTAGCCTTTAAGGCCCAACCCAACACCATGTAACCTAACCCTAGCCCTATCCAGCCCATGGCCGGCCACTTAGGTCACCCCCCCTCTATTTAATGCTCCTAGGAATTAGGGCTAGCCTCCTTAGAATTATTTTCCAAGTTTTAGAAAGAGGTTAGTCTCCATCTTCTTTAATTCATAGAAATTCATAGTTAATTCCTTTTCCACCCAAATCAATTGCATTAGGTTCTAAATTAGTCTACTTGCTGTTGGTATTGAGTAATTTCAGGAAAGAATCAATTTGAAGGAGTTTGGTGGCTTGAGGAACCACTTTCATTTGGAGATTTTTGAGCCTTTGCACATCAATAGGTAAATTCAAATCTACTCCATGTAATTGATGTTTTATTGCATTTCTAGGATGCCCTAGGCCTACCCTAGCTGTAGGTGTAGCTAAACCTAGAATTCGTGTCCGATACGTGTCCGTATCGGACACGTATCAATCTATGTGTATAGGTGTTTGGTGAAATGCCCCAAAGGGCATTTCGATCCTTTTTTTGAAATGTAATTGAATAGAAAATTAGGTTTTGACCTCGCTTCTGTGTTTCTAGTATTCTGAGTCGTGTTTGGTGTCGCGTCATGTCGCCACAGACACGGAAACACGTGGTTACACGCGCGTGCGGGCAGGTTGCTTGCCCTGCTGCTCAGGTGCGATTGCGTTGTGCACACGCCACTTCGACTCATAAAACTTGACACACGTATTGTATCCATGACTGACACGAGATTCCTAGAGTGATACAAACTCTCGTGTCGTATCGGACACGGATTCACGCGTGCACTGTGCTTGCACTGTGCGTTTCAGTGCACTGAGTTTGGTTCTCTGTTTCAATTCGTTTTAAATATTTAAATTGTGTTTTAGATTGCTAATTAGATCCTAAATATAATGTATGTTGTATGTTAGAATTAATTTACATGTTAAATTAGGTTTAATATGGAAAATTGGTTTCGAATTGGGATTTACTACATGTTCTCTGATATATTCCTGATATAATGTTTTTCTAGTATTTCCTAAATAATTAAATTCCTGTTTAATTATGTTTTTTACTGAATTATGATCCCCACATGATTGGTTGTTCATGTTAGTTCAATATTGCACTTCGAATTAGACTATTGATAGGAGAATGGGGTTTTGAACATTTGGTTGGGTTTCAAATGAAATAGCTGATATGGTGTTTGGTTTGATAGAGTTCAGTTGGCCTTGGACTGTAATTGATAATCCTATTTCCTGAGATTTAGCTCTTTATTACTGTAAACCAAACTGGGATTGGTTTTCCTTCTTCTAACTGAGTTTGAATGACCCCTTGTTAGTTGAGTACATGGTATGGTTTTGATCATTGTTTAGATGATGATTTGTGTTCCTTAATGTAAACTGAGATTGGTTCTACTCAATGCTCGAATTGGTAGCTCTTTCTTTTCCTTTTAACTAAATTGGAATGATTTATCATTAACTGAATTCCTAAATACCTGAGATCTAGTTCTTCCTAATGAAATGTAACTTCATGGTTTCCTATTTCCTCGGCCTTTCTTTTCTGTAATTGAACTGATTTCCTTTTTCCTTATTTATAACTGATACTGTAATGATTTACCTGTTGTGTGATTTCCTGAATACCTATTGCACTGGATTCATTCCTAAACCTGTTATTCATTTCCTATGAAGACTGAAATTTCTGTTATTCCCTGTTTTCTTTTCCTGCTACACTGGTTTCATTATTCCTGTCTAAACCAAAAATCTGATGTGAATACTCATTTTTTTTCATTAGGAGTTAGCACTGTTTTGTACTTAACTGATTTCAGGATATTTATATCATGAACTTCACTGTTTGTACCATATTGCCTATTTTCTATTCCTATTTCTTCACACCCCCATTGCCACAGTAAACACATTTCACTGATCTCCCTCTCACACACACACACACTTGAACATCATGTGTTTCCCCCTTTCTCTATACATATGTATATATATGTATGTATTGAGATATATATATAGGTATCCTATATTTTTTTTATATATGAGTGCGTTCTATTATATATATTTGATAGATATATATGTGTGATATATTATAGTAACCTATAGGCTAATGTGTATTTCTATGTTATATTATATAATATATCAATATGTGTGTTATTTTAGATATAGATATTGACTTGTGTATGTGGTTTATGGTTGGTTTTTAGGCATGATAGCCTATGGCCTATGGGTGACTTGAACGCCTAGTATAGAGTCTAGATTAGTCTTGTGCAGTCTTGTTAGACCTAGAATAGACTAGTTAGACTAGTATAGACTTGTTTGACTTAGGGTTGACTTGGTTGACCTAGTTTGACTTCTAGGGTTGACCAGAGTTGACCAAGAGTTGACTTTGGTCTAGATTGACCTAGATTCATGTAGAATGCATTAACTTGCATCTTATTATCATTTTAGACTCATAGTGACTTGTACTGTTCTATAGGAGATAGACACCACTCCTCGGACAGTATATATTCTCCTGATTCTCAGGATACAGGCGAGTACATTCTCTGATCATTTCATATCCTGTATTAGGAGTATATTTCCTGCTTTAGATTACTTTACATGATGCTGACACGTTGGAAACACGGATTAGTACTATATGGATCTTGTTGTGCGATGTTATCCCCTTAGCGGATACATCGGGTATTCGTGTTCGTGTACTTTATCGTGAGCATCGTGTACTCCTTGTATTCGTGACATTCGTGTACAAATCGTGTGGAATCGTGTATATTCATGTATTCACATGATCTCGTGTGCGACTATACTTCATGTGCAATAACATATCTTAGCTTGATCCTTGTGTATTGATTGGGGCAGGGGAGTAGAAGTGGTTATGTACTCAATGCAGTAGATTACTCGTGTACAACCTCTGTAGATTACTCGTGTACAACATCGTGCCGTTTACATAACCATCTTGTGCTCTGAATCACTAGACACTGTTAGTTCTCTATATAGTGTAGCTATTTATTTACAGTCTTCCTGTTTATCATATTATTCTTTCAGTTTCTTGTATCTTACTCTCTAGCATGATTATATATCCTGACCTGCTATGATTTGTTGAGATGTACTGTGCTCGCTCCTGTCCTGACTGGACCTGTTGAAATATTACAGAGGACGAGGCTGAGGCGTTCTGCCCTACCTACTACGGTGCTACACTAGATGAGTGCCTGGACTTGGACCAGCAGCAGGACCCACTAGCAGTGGATGATACTCCTTTAGATTATGATATATTACTTTTCTTGGATTACTATATATGGATTTCAGAGATATTGGGATATGTATTTATTTATAGACACTTAGAATTCTGGATTGTATCTCTGTGATATTTTTTATTTCTGGATATTCATTATCATTCTATCTTATTCCTGTTCTACCTTAGTTGTGATTGAGATATATTCTGTTATGTCACCCCCATTCGGGGAGTATAACTGTTTATTACCTTAAATTGTTAGATATTGTGACCTAGGACAGCGTTCTATCGTCGACACTGCGGCGTAGGCTGGACGTATCCACGTCTCGTGCCCTTACTCTAGGGTGCGGGTCGTGACACATTTTTAGTGGTGGCCTATACAGGTCTAGGTTGGAAATGTAGTAGTATTCGAACTAGAATATCACTGCAGCCTGCAGTAGGAATTAGTATTTTTTGAAGGTACTCAATCACACTAGAAAAATTCCTTATCAGATTCCGTATATCTACTTTTGCTGCTTATTGTCTTCCTTAGAAATTTAAACTGTCCTCCTTCATTCTCAGTAATTGTTTCTTGTTTGATCTGTGTCTCCAGGATGGTTGAGACGAGATCGCATCGCCCTGGACTGGGAGACGCTGGAGAGGGGTCTAGTACCTCTCGACCTTAGCAGCAGCCAGCTCCCGGTGCCACAGGGCTAGTGCAGCCCTTAGGAGTCGGTGTCTCTACAGCTTTTGGAGGAGCACCTCTACCAGTCAGGAGGCCGAACATTGTGATTCCTGAGATCCTTCCACCGCAGCAGCCTTCACTTGCGGGGATGGTAGACGTTGTACATCTCTTCTCCTTCGTGGAGAGGATTCTGGAGTCCCACTAGCAGCAGCAGACGAGACAGACTGCAGATTTCCGTCAGGGGATCGATGAGGCACACCAGTTGGTTCACACTACAGTCGAGATGATTACTGCTCAGGGGGCCCAGCAGCAGCCCCGTCGGAGGGAGAAGTACATTCAGGACTTCCAGAAGATGCACCCTCGGGAGTTCTTCGGCACAGAGGGCATCCATATTGCAAACGACTGGATAGAGCATATCGAGGAGATCTTTCGACAGACGGAGATACCAAATCGACTCCAGATCGAGGCGGCGGGCAGCCAGATGCAGGACTTAGCCCGTGCATGGTATCAGGCAGATCCCAGGATGGGAGTTGAGGGCCAGACTTGGGCCCAGTTCAAGGAGCTATTTAAGGAGCAGTTCTTTTCTGAGGTTGCCTTGGGAGGTATCGAGGCACAGTTCGAGGGTCTGGTTTAGGGGAACCAGACGGTAGCTGAGTATGCCAGGGAGTTCTACAGATTAGCCCAGTTTATAGATGACTTGACCGAGAAGACGAAGGCGAGGAAGTTTTACCGGGGCTTGATTAGAGAGATTTGGTCGCTGACTAAGAGCGACCGGAATGCTACATTTGTTGAGATATTTTCTGGGGCTATGGCGGCGGAAGACGACCTAGGGCTGAAGCAGAAGAGGGGTCGTGACTTCCAAGGTGGTAGCAGCAGTCAGGGGCAGGCCAAGGGGCCTCACTTCCAGCATCAGCATCCACAGAGGCTAGTTCAGCAGTATCAGCATCAGAGCAGGACACCTTTTCAACAGGTGCAGCACCAGCAACAGAGAGGGCAGCATGTACCCAGGCAGCAGGCTATTAGTTGTACTTTCTGCAAGAAACCTGGGCACAAGTGGAAGGAGTGCAGGAAGAGACTTGGCAGATACTTGATGTGTGGTTCGGCGGACCATCAGATGCGGGACTGTCCAGTTGCGTCGATGCGTCCGATACCAGGAGGAGCTGGGGCAGCCAAGGCTCCAGCAGGCCAGCAGAGGGGACCAGCCCTGCAGACCCAGCAGCAGAGGTTCCAGCAGCACCAGCAGCAGGCACGAGGTGGACAGCAGGGGCGAGCTTTTGGCATGGCGGCAGAGGATGCAGAGGCCATCAGAGAGCTGATAGCAGGTTCGGTTCTTCTCGACTCCCTTCCAGCATTTGCACTCTTTGATTCCGGGGCTTCCTACAGCTTTGTGTCAGTATCGTATGCTATTAGACAAGTCTGGTTTCTGAACCATTGCCTAGGACCTGCAAGATCACGACCGGGGGTGGGGTCATCCTCGTGAGTGATGTTTGCAGAGGGCGGAGCATCATATTGGGAGGCCGAGAGTTGGGAGTGAGTCTACTCGTCATGCCATTACCAAACTACGACATTATATTAGGTATGGACTGGCTGAGTAGACACCACGCCCGCATTGATTGCCAAGGGGGTAAAGTTTTGTTTGGGGCGCCAGAAGAGACAGAGTTTGAGTACACCCGGCGGCAGGCAGAGCAGGACGATAGAGTCTTCTGTGGAGCATCAATTGAGGAGCAGGTGGCTCCACATCCCTTGATCGCAGAGTTTATGGACGTATTTCTAGAGGAGTTGCCAGGGCTTCCACCGGACAGAGATGTAGAGTTCTCGATAGACTTGGTTCCCGGTGCGGAACCGATCTTTCAGCATGTCTATCGAGTGAACAACAGTGAATTGGTGGAGCTGAAGAAGCAGGTGGATGAGCTGCAGGACAAGGGCTTCATCCGATCGTGTTCTTCACCTTGGGGTGCATCGGTACTCTTCGTACCCAAGAAGGATGGGTCGGTACGGATGTATATCGATTACAGGGTACTCAACAACCTGACGATCAAGAACAAATACCCACTGCCGCGGATCAATGATCTCTTTGATCAGTTGAGCGGAGCTCGGGTGTTCTCCAAGGTTGATTTGAGGTCAGGTTATCACCAGGTGAAGGTGAAGGGAAGGATATTCCCAAGACCGCTTTCAGGATGTGGTACGGGCAGTTTGAGTTTTTGGTCATGCCGTTTGGGCTGACCAATGCACCAGCAGTGTTTATGAACCTAATGAACAAGGTGTTCCACCAGTACTTGGACAAGTTTGTGGTGGTATTCATTGATGATATCTTGGTATATTCCAAGACAGAGGAAGAACACAAGGAGCACTTGAGAGTCATTTTGGAGACACTCAGGAGGGAGAGATTGTACGACAAGCTCTCGAAGTGCGAGTTCTTCCTAGACAGAGTAGACTTCTTGGGTCATGTAGTAACTGGAGATGGTATCTCAGTGGACCCGAAGAAGATCACAGCAGTTGAGGCTTGGACAACGCCGACTTTAGTGGCAGAGATCAGGAGTTTTCTGGGGCTGGCAGAATATTACAGGAGATTTGTGCAGGATTTCTCCTGGGTTGCAGAGCCGTTGACTCGGTTAACCCGGAAGGATGCTGAGTATGTTTAGTCAGAGGAGTGTCAGACAGCTTTTGATGAGTTGATGAAGCGGCTTACAACAGCTCCGATTCTGATATTGCCTTCAGGATCAGGTGGATTCACTATTTATAGTGATGCTTCAGGGAAGGGGCTGGGTTGTGTCTTGTAGCAGCATGGGAAGGTGATTGCCTATGCTTCCAGGTAATTACGTCCCCATGAGAAGAACTACCCTACCCATGACCTGGAGCTGGCAGCGGTAATATTTGCTTTGAAGTTATGGAAGCACTATCTGTATGGCGAGAGGGTGGAGATTTTCATAGATCACAAGAGCTTGAAGTATGTGTTTACACAGAAAGAGCTCAACATGAGGCAGCACAAATGGCTAGAGTTGATGAAGGACTTTGACATCTCACTTCAGTATCACCCGGGAAAGGCCAACGTAGTTGCCGATGCCTTGAGTAGGTATCCGACAGCCATGTGTTTGACTATGGATCGGCACTTGCTTGCAGACTTGGAGAGCCTTGGGATTAAGGTGATTGTGCCCGGAGTGCAGATGCAGTTATGGGGCCTTCAGATACAGTCGGACTTGAAGGAGAGGATCAAGGCGACACAGTTCGAGGATGTGGCTCTGCGGTGTATCCGAGAGCAGATTAGTGCAGGGTTAGAGGATGGCGAGTTTTTACTTGCAGAGGATGGTGCCCTGAGGCACGGTTCTAGGTTATGTGTGCCTAGCGGGGAGCTCAGAGAGTAGATCATGCAGGAGGCTCACAGATCGCAGTACTCTATACATCCTGGTGCCAACAAGATGTACAGGGATCTGCGAGAGCATGTCTGGTGGTACGGGATAAAGCGGAAGGTGACCCACTTCGTAGCTAGATGCTTGGTCTGTCAGCAGCTCAAGGCAGAGAGGCAGAGGCCCGAAGGATTATTGCAGCCGTTGTTCATTCCAGAGTGGAAGTGGGAACATATCACTATGGATTTTGTATCTGGGTTGCCGCGTACACCAGGAAGGAAAGACGCGATTTGGGTCATCGTTGACAGGTTGAACAAATCGGCCCACTTCTTGCCATTCAAGGTGGGTACGTCTATAGAGAGGCTTGCGGAGTTGTACATGAGGCAGATTGTCAGGATTCACGGAGTTTCTGTCAGCATTGTCTCAGATCAGGATAGTCGCTTTATTTCCTATTTCTGGAGGAGTTTGCAGACTAGTTTGGGCACTCAGCTCAAGTTTAGTACTGCATACCACCCCCAGACGGACGGACAGTCAGAGAAGACTATTCAGACGCTTGAGGATATGCTACGAACGTGCATCCTGGATTTTGGAGGTTCCTAGGAGGATCACCTACATTTGGTGGAGTTTGCTTACAACAACAGTTATTAGGCCAGCATTGAGATGTCACCGTTTGAGGCTCTGTACGGGCGTAGGTGTCGTACACCCTTATCTTGGGATAATGTTGGAGAGCGAGCTTTACTGGGACCAGAGATGGTTGTTGACGCAGTCGAGAAGGTGAAGCTCATCAGGGACAGACTTCGCGTGGTGCAGGACAGACATCGGCACTAGGCCGATAGCCACAGGAGGCCGTTGGAGTTTGAGGTACAGATTTAGAGATAGGATTAGAAGTAGGTTGTATTTTTTTTGATTGATCGTGTTTGATTTTTAGTAACTTGAGACCTTGCTTGTGATTAGGTTGGAGACATGGTTTTTCTGCGGATATCTCCGACTCGTGGTACGATACGTTTTGGTGGAGGTGGGAAGCTTAGCCCGCGCTTCATCGGCCCTTTCGTTATCAGCGGGAGAGTCGGTGATGTGGCATACAGGCTAGACTTGCCACCTGCACTAGTGGGAGTTCACAACATATTCCACGTATCACAGTTGAGACGGTATGTGGCTGACGCTAGCCATGTGCTCGATCATTCGGAGATTGAGGTTTGACCTACTCTCAGTTATCCAGAGCAGCCTGTGGAGATTCTGGATCGCCGGGAGAAGGTACTGAGGAACCAGGTGATACCCTTGGTACGCGTCGCATGGAGGCATCATTCTCCAGGAGAGTCTACTGGGAGCGGGAGGATGAGATGCGCGAGCGGTACCCCTATCTTTTTGGACCTTGAGGTATACTTTTCTATCCTTCTCAGCAGTTTAGTTTCGCCTTTAATTTCGAGGACAAAATTATTTTAAGGAGGGTAGATTTGTCGCTACCACTTTTCTAGCTTGAGGGTATTTTGGTCATTTTTAAAATTTTGGAATTAATTTGGAATTATTTGTAATAATTATATTTATTAGAATTTTTAAGTGATTTTTAGTATACTTGATTTTGTGCTAGTTTTTGACTTTGACTAGGGTTGACTTTGGATACTGTCCTAGAGGCTAACCTAGGTCATGACTATTTGGTTAAGTTAAGAAGCCCTAGCTTGACCTAAGTTAGTGATAATTTAACCCATTAAAATTATTTTGGGGAAATTAGGAATTGATTTGAATAGTAAATGGCTTGTGGTTTCACAAGTCATGACTTGTGATTTTAGCCTTTAAGGCCCAACCCAACACCATGTAACCTAACCCTAGCCCTATCCAGCCCATGGCCGGCCACTTAGGTCACCCCCCCTCTATTTAATGCTCCTAGGAATTAGGGCTAGCCTCCTTAGAATTATTTTCCAAGTTTTAGAAAGAGGTTAGTCTCCATCTTCTTTAATTCATAGAAATTCATAGTTAATTCCTTTTCCACCCAAATCAATTGCATTAGGTTCTAAATTAGTCTACTCGCTGTTGGTATTGAGTAATTTCAGGGAAGAATCAATTTGAAGGAGTTTGGTGGCTTGAGGAACCACTTTCATTTGGGGATTTTTGAGCCTTTGCACATCAATAGGTAAATTCAAATCTACTCCATGTAATTGTTGTTTTATTGCATTTCTAGGATGCCCTAGGCCTACCCTAGCTGTAGGTGTAGCTAAACCTAGAATTCGTGTCCGATACGTATCCGTATCGGACACGTATCAGTCTATGTGTATAGGTTTTTGGTGAAATGCCCCAAAGGGCATTTCGATCCTTTTTCTGAAATGTAATTGAATAGAAAATTTGGTTTTGACCTCGCTTCTATGTTTCTAGTGTTCTGAGTCATGTTTGGTGTCGTGTCGTGTCGCCACAGACACGGGAACACGTGGTTGCACGTGCGCGCACGTGGGCAGTTTGCTTGCTCTACTGCTCGGGTACGATTGCGCTGTGCACACGCCACTTCGACTCATGAAACTTGACACACGTGTTGTATCCATGACTGACACGAGATTCCTAGAGTGACACGAACTCTCTTGTCGTATCGGACACGAATTCGCGCGTGCACTGTGTGTGTACTGTGCGTTTCAGTACACTGAGTTTGGTTCTCTGTTTCAATTCGTTTTAAATATTTAAATTGTGTTTTAAATTGCTAATTAGATCCTAAATGTAATGTATGTTGTATGTTTGAATTAATTTACATGTTAAATTAGGTTTAATGTGGAAAATTAGTTTCGAATTGGGACTTACTGTATGTTCTCTGATACATTCCTGATACAATGTTTTTCCAGTATTTCCTAAACAATTAAATCCCTGTTTAATTATGTTTTTCACTGAATTATGATCCCCACATGATTGGTTGTTCATGTTAGTTCAATATTGCACTTCGAATTAGACTATTGATAGGAGAATGGGGTTTTGAACATTTGGTTGGATTTCAAATGAAATAGCTGATATGGTGTTTGGTTTGATAGAGTTCAGTTGGCCTTGGACTGTAACTGATAATCCTATTTCCTGAGATTTAGCTCTTTATTACTGTAAACCAAACTGGGATTGGTTTCCCTTCTTCTAACTGAGTTTGAATGACCCCTTGTTAGTTGAGTACATGGTATGGTTTTGATCATTGTTTAGATGATGATTTGTGTTCCTTAATGTAAACTGAGATTGGTTCTACTCAATGCTCGAATTGGTAGATCTTCCCTTTCCTTTTAACTAAATTGGAATGATTTATCATTAACTGAATTCCTAAATACCTGAGATCTAGTTCTTCCTAATGAACTGTAACTTCATGGTTTCCTATTTTTTGAGTCTTTCTTTCCTGTAATCGAACTAATTTTCTTTTTCCTTATTTATAACTGATACTGTAATGATTTACCTATTGTGTGATTTCCTGAATACCCATTGCACTGGATTCATTCCTAAACCTGTTATTCATTTCCTATGAAGACTGAAATTTCTCTTATTCCCTGTTTTCTTTCCCTGCTACACTGGTTACATTATTCCTGTCTAAACCAAAAATCTGATGTGAATACTCATTTTTTTCATTAGGAGTTAGCACTGTTTTGTACTTAACTGATTTCAGGATATTTATATCATGAACTTCACTGTTTGTACCACATTGCCCTATTTTCTATTCATATTTCTTCACACCCCCTTTGCCACAGTAAACACATTTCACTGATCTCCCTCACACACACACACACACACTTGAGCATCATGTGTTTTTCCCTTTCTCTATACATATGTATATATATGTATGTATTGAGATATATATATAGGTATCCTATATATATGAGTGCGTTCTATTATATATATTTGATAGATATATATGTGTGATATATTATAGTAACCTATAGGCTAATGTGTATTTCTATGTTATATTATATAATATATCAATATGTGTGTTATTTTAGATATAGATATTGACTTGTGTATGTGGTTTATGGTTGGTTTTTAGGCATGATAGCCTATGCCCTATGGGTGACTTGAATGCCTAGTATAGAGTCTAGATTAGTCTTGTGCAGTCTTGTTAGACCTAGAATAGACTAGTTAGACTAGTATAGACTTGTTTGACTTAGGGTTGACTTGGTTGACCTAGTTTAACTTCTAGGGTTGACCAGAGTTGACCAAGAGTTGACTTTGGTCTAGATTGACCTAGATTCATGTAGAATGCATTAACTTGCATCTTATTATCATTTTAGACTCATAGTGACTTGTACTGTTCTATAGGAGACAGACACCACTCGTCGGACAGTATATATTCTTCAGATTCTTAGGATACAGGCGAGTACATTCTCTAATCATTTCATATCCTGTATTAGGAGTATATTTCCTGCTTTAGATTACTTATATGATGCTGACACGTTGGAAACACAGATTAGTACTATATGGATCTTGTTGTACGATGTTATCCCCTTAGCGGATACATCGGGTATTCGTGTTCGTGTACTTTATCGTGAGCATCGTGTACTCCTTGTATTCGTGACATTCGTGTACAAATCGTGTGGAATCGTGTATATTCATGTATTCACATGATCTCGTGTGCGACTATACTTCGTGTGCAATAACATATCTTAGCTAGATCCTTGTGTATTGATTAGGGCAGGGGAGTAGAAGTGGTTATGTATTCAATCCAGTAGATTACTCGTGTACAACCTCTATAGATTACTCGTGTACAACATCGTGCCGTTTACATAACCATCTTGTGCTCTGAATCACTAGACACTGTTAGTTCTCTATATACTGTAGCTATTTATTTATAGTCTTCCTGTTTATCATATTATTCTTTCAGTTTCTTGTATCTTACTCTCTAGCATGATTATATATCCTGATATACTATGATTTGCTGAGATGTACTGTGCTCGCTCCTGTCCTGACTGGACCTGTTGAAATATTACAGAGGACGAGGCTGAGGCGTTCTGCCCTACCTACTATGGTGCTACACTAGATGAGTGCCTGGACTTGGACCAGCAGCAGGACCCACTAGCAGTGGATGACACTCCTTTACATTAGGATGCCTTACTTGTCTTGGATTACTGTATATGGATTTCAGAGATATTGGGATATGTATTTATTTATAGACACTTAGAATTCTGGATTGTATCTCTGTGATGTTTTTCATTTCTGGATATTCATTATCATTCTATCTTATTCCTGTTCTACCTTAGTTGTGATTGAGATATATTCTGTTATGTCACCCCCAATCGGGGAGTATAACTGTTTATTACCTTAAACTGTTAGATGTTGTGACCTAGGACAGCGTTCTACCGCCGACACTGCGGCGTAGGCTGGACGTACCTACGTCTCGTGCCCTTACTCTAGGGTGTGGGTCGTGACAGATAGTGCGACAGAGTTCTGCTTCTTGCTAAACCATGAGACTAACTCCTTTCCTAGCAAATGACACGTGCCGCTGGTACTCTTACGGTTGACTTTGCATCCCGTAAAATCAGTATCGAAATATCCGATTAAGTCAAAGAAAGTAGTTTTGGGATACCACAAGCCTACCGTAATAGTTCCTTTAAGGTATCTAAAGATACGCTTAACTACGATCATGTGTGATTCCTTAGGATTGGCTTGGTATCTAGCACATATGCAAACACTGAACATAATATCGGGACGACTAGCAGTTAAATATAATAAACTACCAATCATACCTCGATACTTACGTTGATTGACCGGTTTGTCGCTTTCATCAGGTTCCAGTTTTATGGTAGCAGCCATAGGGGTGCTGATCGGTTTGATGCTGTCAAGCTCAAACTTTTTCAGCATATCCTTAACATATTTCGACTGACTGATGAAGATGCCTTGCGAGAGTTGTTTGATTTACAATCCAAGGAAGTAGTTGAGCTCCCCCATCATGCTCATCTCGAACTCATTCTGCATACACTTGGAAAATTTCTTACATAGACCCTCATTAGTAGACCCAAAAATAATATCATCAACATATATTTGTACTAAAAGAATTATGTCATCAAGAGATTTTATAAACAGTGTAGTGTCGACTTTCCCTTTTGAAAAACCTTTATCAAGTAAGAAAGTACTAAGATGATCATACCAAGCTTGAGGAGCTTATTTGAGGCCATAGAGAGCTTTCCTAAGTTTAAAAATATGGTCAAAAAATATGTGATTTTCGAAACCAGGTGGTTGTTTGACAAAAACCTCTTCTTTGATAAAACCGTTTAGGAAAGCACTTTTCACATCCATTTAGAAAAGTTTAAAGTTTTGAAAATTTGCAAATGCGCAAAGCATCCGAATAGATTCAAGTCGGGCAACAGGAGCATATGTCTCATCATAGACGATGCCCTCCTCTTGGTTGTATCATTGGGCTCGAGACGAGCTTTGTTGCGAGTGACTGAACCATCCTCATTTATTTGTTACAAAAACCCTATTTAGTGCCAATTATTGAGTGGCCAGTAGGTTTAGGAACAAGTTTCCAAACTTGGCTTCTTTCAAATTGGTTGAGTTCTGCTTGCATCGCAGAAATCCAAAATTCATCATTAAAAGCTTCTAAAACATTTTTCGGTTCTATTTGAGAAATGAATGCAGTGCTAGCTATAGTGTGTCTTACAGAAGATCGAGTAGTTACCCCTTTTGATATTTCACCTATTACCAAGTCTTTTGGATGAGAAGGAGTGAATTGGAATTTCTTTGGTAATTCCTTCGGAGAGCTGGTTTCAGATGTTGCATTTATAGGTGTAGAAGTTGATGGTTCATCATCGTCGTCGGGTACGACAGCTGTACTGTTATCCTCATCAAAAGTTACATTAGTAAACTCTTCAACAATCATGGAGCATTTGTTGAACACTCTATATCCTTTACTCTTGGCTGCATAGCCAAGAAGAATACCTTCGTCAGCTTTGGCATCAAATTTGTCTAAGTTGTCTTTGGTATTCAGGATAAAGCAGCGACAACCGAACACTCTAAAGTAAGAAACATTAGGAGTCCTACCAAACCAAAGCTCATAGGGTGTCTTCTTCGAAATAAGTCGAATCAACACCCTATTCAAAATATGGCATGCTATGCTGACAGCTTCTGCCTAAAAGTATTTCGGAAGAGAGAATTGATTTAGCATAACTCTAGCCATATCGCCAAGAGTTCTATTCTTCCGCTCCACAATACCATTTTGTTGAGGAGTTCTTGGATACGAAAATTCATGACTAACACTATTTGAATCACAAAACTTTTCAAAATTAGAATTTTTGAATTCGCCACCATGATCACTTCGGATACGAGTAATCATGTAGCCTTTTTCGTTTTGGACCATTTTAGCAAATACTTTGAAAACAAAAATTGTATCACTTTTGTTTGTAAGAAAGAAAACCCAAATAAATCTTAAAAAATCATCTACAATGGCAAAAGCGTAGAGATTTTCGCCAAGGCTGGCTACTCTACTAGGACCAAATAAGTTCGTATGAAGTAATTGCAACGGTCGGGTAGTACTTACAGTGTTTATGGATTTAAAAAAAGATTTGGTAGCCTTATTCTTTTCACATTCGGCACATACCGTGTCTTTCTTGAATGTGATATCCGGCAGTCCTCTGACTAGCATCTTGGTGGATAGTCTGGATATAGTATCCACGTTGGCATGACCAAGATGCTGATGCCATAGAAGATTTTTATCTTTATGAGCGTAAAGGCATCTTCCTGCACTGTTAGTATCACTAGATAGAAAATGTAAATGTTATTTTCCCTTATTCCCTCAAAGGCAATGTCTCAAGTTAATCTATCATAGATAAAGCATTTAGTTTTTTCGAAGTTAATATCATAACCATGATCAGCAAGATGACTAATGCTGAGCAAGTTATGCTTTAAGTCGGTCACTAAACAGACATCGCTAATGAAATGAGAAGGAGGATAACCAATTGTACCATTACCTATGATGTAGCCTTTAAGGTTATTGTCGAAGGAAACGTATCCTTCCTTTTTCATCGATAGTGTTGCGAATAGATTTGCTTTTTCAGTCATATGTTGCGAGCACCCACTATCGAGAATCTACTTGCTTCTAGTTGAAGAGGAAAGGTCCACCTACACCACGAGTAGATGTGATCTTTGGTACCCAGATTCTTGTGGGTCCTGAGAGGTTAGACTTTGGTACCCATGCATATATATTTTTATCAACTAATCTCCTAATCCTACATTGTGCAGAAATGTGTCTACGTAGGTTACAGTATGTACATCTAGCATGCATGTTTAAGCTAGGAGCATGTTGATAGTTATGTCTATAAGTAGGGTGACAATAGCTAGTAGAGTGATTATAGAGACTGTGTGTAGCAGCATGATGATGATAATGATTGAGTGCAGCAAGATAATGATGGTGTTTACGTGTATGTGTTTTACGTGCTGCATGTGAATAGGTGTACATGAAAGCATATTTTTGTGTAGCATGTGGATGAGTGTTCTTGTGGTAACGTGCCTTTTTATGTTGAGTTGGCACGTGTTTGTAAGTGTTGTGACTATGAGACTGAACTTGCGGTTGAATAACCTGCTTGCCCAGTTTAATCTCTAACTTCTTAGAGACAGCATTTAACTCATCACATTTAGCAGTAAGATTATGTATTCTACATGTAGCAATTTTGAACTTGTTTTTCTCTTCAGCAAGTTCTTTGTTTAAAGCCATGATATCAAGTGTTTATTTCTCAATGATTGATTCGGCATCGTGTAAGCTTAATTTAAGCTTGGATACCTCTTTAGTGTTTTCCGTGGGTGTAGTGTTTCTAACATTTTCTAGTAAACATGAGAGTCTATGTATCTCGGTTTCATAGTCCTTGATCTTATCCTTTGCATGTTTATATTTATTGAGTACCTTTTTATGATCTTCAAGTAGATCACTAAAGGCATCACCAAGTTCATCAAATGAGAAATCATCAAAAGAATCTTTTACCTTATCTGAAATCGCCATTAGACAGACGTTAGCCGTATTTTGCGGAGAGTCCTCTTCCTCGTCTGAATCACTAGCCTTGCTTTCATGCCAGATGCTAGTATTGGCATACTTCTTTGTAGTTAGCTTCTTGTACGGCTTCTCATATCTGCTTTCTTTCTTTGCTAAGGGACAACCTTTCTTGACATGTCCTGTCTTCTTGCATCCGAAGAAGGTGGGTTCTTCCTCATTATCTCTTTGTTCTCTTTTCTTTTTGTTGAAGCGTAAAAACTTTTTGAAGTTTCGAACTAAGAGAGCTTGATCGCCACCTTCGAAGTCGTCGTCATTAGTGTCTTCTGAGCTGGTTCTTCGGTGATGAGATCTCAATGCAATCTCCTTCTCTTTTGGAGCTATTTCTTCGAAATCTTTTAGATCGAGCTCATGCGTCATCAGCTTGCCCATCAACGTTTCTAGTGACATGACGTAAGATCATTGCCTTCGATGATCGTCGTGACTTTGGGGTTCCAGACCTTCGACAATCCTCATAGCACTTTGCGTATCTTTTTATGGTTGGAATAATCTTTTCCAAGGGAAGATAGTGAGTTGACGATGTCGAGGAATCTGGTGAACATTTGAGTGATCGTCTCATTTGGCTTCATCTTGAAAGCCTCGTACTCCTGTGTTAGACGACTGACTTTTGATTCTTTGACTTGTGTGGTCCCTTCATGAGTCACCTCCAAAAGCTTCCATACTTCGTGCGAGGTGGTACATGTGGAGATCCTGTTGAATTCAGTCCTGTCTATGGCATAGAAGAGAGCATTAATAGCCCTAGCGTCTAGACTTGCATGTTTCTTCTCCTGATTAGTATACTTGTCATGGGGTTTCTCGACGAGACTCCCCTCGACAGTTATTCTGGAAGGTTTATTGTAGCCATCAGTGACTACAGTTCACAGGTCAAAGTCTACAGACTCAAGATAAAAACTTATTCTAGTCTTCCAATATGTGTAGTTGGTCCTATCAAATAGGGGTGGCCTATTTGTGGATTGACCCTCACTATAGTTGGCCGAGATGGGCTGTGTGGTTGCCATGGATCAACTCTAGGATATAAATCATGTATCAAGAGAACCTGGCTCTGATAGCAATTGAAGTACGTATAGGCAACTCTAGAGGAGGGGTGAATAGAGTATGTGTGACAATAATGATCAATTAAAAAATTAACTCTATTCAATCCCAACTAGCAAATAATTAATCAGAGTATAAGTGCAAAAATTAAATGAAGATCAGAGAGCATACGCAGACACAATAATTTTTAACCTGGTTTCCCTCGTGGAGGACTAGTCCAGGCCTGAGAACTCTAGCTCAGGATTGAAATCCACTATTTGTTAAATAGCTTTACAACCACGTGCCTTTACTCAGAAGAGCACGCCAACTTCTTGAAAGATCGCTGAGGTAAAATTTGGAATTTTCTAAGTGACTTCTTCAAGACTCTTGCACACAAACTTCTAATTGACTCGTACCGAGCACCTTGTAGGCTTGGGAAGTTTTGTGGCTAGTAGATGAGAATTGTATAGCTCTTTAGGATGTATACGCTATAGAAGTAGAAGAGAAGAGAAGATTGAATGATTTGAAATGGGAGAAAAGGGTGCCTATATATACTAGTTATAGGAGGTAGAGTTTGGCCAAAACTCTGTCAAAAATATTCAAAATTTTGGCCGTTGGACAACTTGCAATGAGCAATCCCTAAAAATTAGCTTCTAGAAATTAGAAGACAGAGTTTGGCCCGAACTCTGCCTCCTTGGAGACAGAATACTCATAGGCAGTTGTAAGGCTTTGGCGGTTTGGCTTTTTGTTTGTGGAGCTTTTGGTTATCTAGTCTGTGGTTGAGGAACTCAGTGCGACTCAATGTATAATAGCCTAGACTCAATAAAAGTGTAAAAATATAGACTTCCAATTACAAGTTCCAGCAGTATTCATCGAGCAGTCGTCGATGATGGTTGTCTGACTTGATATGTGATAGTTGTCTGATTTGTAGCTTAATGATGATTTGTGTGTCGTGTTGGATCATGTCAAATATCAATTTGTTAATTATCAAGATTAGGTTGACTGCGATCCAGTTTGGGTCAACAGTTGTGCCTCTGAGCAGTGAAGGTGTTGGCTGCGAAGGGAAGGGTATGACACCCTTGCGCGTCTGAGATTGGCGCAGGCAGGTAGCTGTACCTCTGGACTGAAGACACTGGCTTCTGAAGTAAAAGAAGGGGAAGAGGGCCTACCACCATCTTGTTTGGGAGGTTGGCGCAGGCAGGTAGCTGCACCTCTGGCTTGAAGGCTCTGGCTTCTTCAAAGTACTGAGTTACTGATATGCTTCTGAGAGGCTGCGTCCACAAGAAAATCAGAACATGCATTGGTGGAGGTCAATCTTCCAGCGTGTGTATCGAGAAGAAGGAAGGATGCGCTTCGATGAAGACTGCATCCCTTGTAGATCCCTCTAGGCTTCTGTCGAATCTGTACTAGATCCTTTGTCGAAGAACAGAATTAGTCCCTTATGTATAGTCTTGATGTGTCTGTACTAGACTTTGGTAGACATGACAATAAAGGGACTTCTTGCCATATCTTCTGCTTTATTTTTTTAGCACTGAGCCTTAATCTTTTGCATCTTCTGCGCTTTGGTGAAGGGATGTCTTCAGCTGAGATTTTTCATGCTTCTACACACATTATTCGAGTATATTATCCAAATGGATGCATAGATTGGTACACATGAGTACTAAATAAGTGTCGTCACATGTTCAATATCAGCCCTTCTGTTCAATTTTTTTTTACTTCTGCAAGCCTTTTAAGGCTTTCAGAGTTTTACAAATTTTAGAAAAATAATAAAAAAGGCTAAGTATTATAAAAAAATTTCTAGGATTTATTGTTCTTTGTTTTTTTTACTTTTTTTTTACTCCTTTCGTTCTTGACTTTTCTTCTATTTTTTAAAATTTGTAGAACTCTAAAAGTCTCAATAAGGCTAACATATGTAAACTTACTTTTTCAGAGAAGAGCTGACATGGACACTTGACTTCGGGCTGACACATACACTTACCTAAGTATCTAAGACACTAACTATACACACGTTCATTAAAGTACCAACATACTTGACACTTGGTACCAACATACTTGACACTTGGGTGTTGTCACGTGTTCTTTGTGAGTCATTCTCTAAAAATAAATTTTACTTCTGTAAGCCTTTTGAGGTTATCAGAGTTATACTAGATTTTCGAAAAATTCTATCAAAGACTAAGTTCTTCGTCTTTTTTGGTATAACTCTAATAACCTCAAAAGGCTTGCATAAGTAAATTTAGTTTTCAGAGAAGGGCTCACATGGATACTTGATTTCAGGCTTACACGGACACTTAAAATAAAAGATAATGATATCTCTGTCGTCATGTGTTCTTTGTGAGCCTGCAAGGAAAACTTGACCTCGGAGGGTCCAAGCTAGCACTTATTTAGCTTGCACTTACCATGAAATACTTGGCGATACCTAGCTAGCACTTACCTACATACCTAGGATCGGGCCGAGCTAACTTATCTAAGAAATAAATTTGGACAATTTGGATTTTAGATAATGACTCACATGGACACATGACTTTGGAGTGTCCAACATAGGTAGTCACAACTATTATTGACTTTGGAATTTAAATGGAACCAAAAGACTAGTTTCTTAGTATTTTTGCCGAATTTAGACTAAGACAATTATGACATATCCGCATGTGATACTTAGGTATTTTTACAAATATATTAAGGGAAATATATTCCCTAAATATATTCTACAATTTAACAAATTAACTAAATGGAAAAAGTTTAACTAAATGTAAAAATTCCTCATTATGTATCAAAACGGAATATATTTCCTAAACATATTCTACAATTTAACTAAATGTAAAAAAATTTAACAAAAATTGTCCCGTGTCAGTGTGTCATTGTGTGCGTGTCCAATGTTAGCATGTCTAAGTTTCACTGTGCATGTCCCATGTCAACATGTCTAAGTTTAATTATACTAGACACTTGGTATCTTGGTACCAACATACACTCTAGGCCACTCACTTTTGACACTCAACACATATTTATACCTACTTCTATAATTGTATATTTCTAGGCACTCACTCTTTACACCATTATCCCAAGGACACTCTACCACTCGACACTCTTATATACTTGACACACACACACACACACACACACACACACACACACACGATACACTAATTGACACTAGCTCACTATCAAATTGTATACTTATACGTATATATGAATACATCAAATTGACATTCTTCAATCAACACACATCTAATTTGACATATATAAACTAACTACCAATGATACCAATACCCAATTCTATACTACCAAGCCAATTATATGATTCTCAACACCATATGATAGTAAATTCACAATAAAAATCCTATCAAACTACTATATAGCATAGTGACAATCAAATAGAGAATATATATCTAAGTGGACTCACACGAACCAAAATATACTAACTAGGGTGTGTTTCCATGTGTACACCGAGAGTGTGTGTGTCCGTGTTAGGGTTAGGATTTGTGTCCACGTGTGTTAGTATGTCAGCGTCTGTGTGTATGTGTGTGTCCGAGTTAGGGTTAGGGTTCGTGTCCGAGTTAGGGTTAGAGTTATGGTTAGTGTCCGAGTTAGGGTTAGGTTTAATGTCCGCATGTGTGTGTTCGAATTAGGGTTAGGGTCTACCGAAGGAGGGGGCACGTGGCCGGAGAGGAGGGGGTTGATCAAGGAGGGTATGCCCGGAGCCCGGAGTCGACGCCAGAGTTGCAAAGGGGAGGCGGGCCGAAGGGATGGCGGGCCAGAACGGTCGAGGGGGTTCGGGGTCAGCAAAGGAGCTGCAACGGGGGGGGTGGCGGACTGGCGGGGGTGGAGCCAGAGCTGCGAAGGGGGTCGTTCAAAAATTTTGGAGATGGGGAGGAGGGAAGTTCGAGAGAATGGAGGAAATGAAGTATGTTAAATAAAAAGCGTTAGCGATGTCATAAAACGACGTCGCTAAACGTCGCTAACTTTATAAAATTTGGCAATGTATGCAAAATAACGTCATTATACATCGCTATAATAAAAATAATAGCGACGTCGAGTGACATCTGTCGACATCTTATTCCGTAATATTATTTGTAGTCACTGAACGTCGCAGACAGTCGCTAACAACTAGCGACGTCTTGCGATGTTTATTTAGGACGTCGCTATATTCGTAAAATTTAGCGATGTCCTTACTCAACGTCGCTAAAAACGTCGCAAATTGGATATATTTTGGTAGTGAAGGCAACCGTACTGTTAATGAATATGCAACTGAATTTAGCATACTTAAGTCGATTTGCTAAATATATGGCTAAATCCTAAAGATAGAGCTAGATGATTTCGTTAAGGTTTAGCCAAGGACATCAGAGTTCATTCACTGCTAATTGTGCCAAAATCTATTCTGAAATTTTATTTATAGCTCAAGGAGTGTAAGTGGATTTAGATGTTAAACCTAAGTGGGATCGTGATGGAAGCAAGAACGGTAATCATGGACCAACAAAACGTCACAATGGACAGCTGAATACTTTTCAAGATCAAGCTCATGTCCAGCAACAGGAGCAGAATCAGCTTACTTGTGCATATTGTAAGAGATCAGATCACAAATGGAAAGATTATAGAAAGAGAATGAAGCAATGCTTCCACTGTGGGTTAACTGAGCACAGAGTCAAAGATTGTCCCGATGGAAAGCATCAAGGTCAACATAGTAAAGAAGTATTTTGACACTTAGAATACCTCTGGTAGATTTATATCCTTAGGAAATCTTGGATGATCTTTAGCAGTGAGCAAAAAAATGATTCCAATTATCTATAGCTATATTTCCCATCTTCGTGTTACCTCTATCCTCACTCGCATAAATCAACTAGTATAAATGTTCCTTATTAAAAATATGCCACTCATAAGCAAACTAAAATATTGTTTCTCTGTCTAACCCAATATGCCAATCTGATCATGTTATTCCCAAATTTTGAGTATCTAATTTCTTTTACAATGGTAGATTTGTAACCCCTGCATATGGATTACCAAACTTGTTTTTTTAACTGATTCAAGAATTATAATAATTCCTTTAAAGGAAAAGATTTATTAAGAAAAATTCTTATAATACAAATTTATTTTTTGAAAGTTTTAAAAGATATTTTTATACAGGAATAAAGAAAGAAAAAGATTTTAATTTTATAATTAATTATTATTTAATTCAAAAAATGGTTAAGAAAAATAATAAATCTTGAATGAATAAATATAAGAACCAAATTTAAGCTTAATAAAGAATATTTTTCGTTATAACTAATAAGACTAGTTAAACTTATCATTTTTTTTGTCAGTAACTAATTCTTTAATTAGTTACGCATAAAAATCCTAGAAGGTTCTTTCCCTTCAACTAGCCTCTATTCTTGCCCATAATGTTGATTGCCCCCCCCCCTCCCGCCCACATGCTTACTCCCCAAGCACAACTAACCTATTTAATCTCCTCCTCCCTATGCAATTTCTTAACAAGCTCCATCTCCACCACCCGAGCCATGACTTCCAGCTCAACCCAGCTCCACCTCGCTATCATCGACCCAACTCCGGGCACATCGTGCATCCCTGCAGGCACAGCCACCTTCTCGCATAGGTGTTATTGGTCGACCACCTACGTCGGTAGCTAAAACCTCACAACCGACTTCGTCGAGCTCCTCCTTTAAATAGATCGACCCAACTTGCTTGATCCCAACCACACCTTCCCTTAACAGTGTCCTGCCTCCAGGCTCCATCGCCATTCATCGGCCAAACCCCCTCG
>JANAVB010008715.1:0-63400 GCA_029216955.1 Iris pallida | reverse complement strand
TCGGACGACCCTGACCTCCGCCCTACGTCCAAGGAATGATAGACGACATAACCCCCGACGAGCTCGAGGACGTCGAGAACGACCTAGACGACGATCGCTTCCTCGATGACTACAGGTTTCTTGAGCTCCTACTAAAATAAAACCAATTTTTTATAGGTTTAGGGTTTGATTATTGTTTCTTTGTTTGTTGTTGTTGCCGAAAGAAGATGATAAGTACCAGTTTAGGAGCTCACACATTGGGTTAGTATCAGATAGGACATTTGTTGGTATCAGTAGTTAACCAGTAAAGCTAGTATCAGTCAGCTAAATTCACAGGTTCCAGAGTATGTAGCATTCAGTTCAGTAGTGCAGTAAGTACAGGGCCGGCCCGAAGAGTTGGGTTGCCTTAGCCAGAGCTAATTTTGGTTGCCCTTTATCCCTATTGAAAGATATAAGTTTAATTTAGATTTGGGTTGAATCGGTCCTAAGAAAGCCAAATGGCCTGGAGGGTTGCCCTATGGAGGGGGTTGCCCAAGCCCAAAGTCTTGTCAGACTTACCCCAGGGCCGGCCCTGAGTATTAGGTGCTCAATATAGTGTACAAGCTCATGGGAATAGATCCAGTATAGTATCAGAGTGAAGGCCAGTCGAGTATCAGAACTCAAATGCAGAACTCAAATGCTGGTCAGGGGTAGAAGTAAGGAGGGAAACATGGCTTAAAAGGTGTCCTCACTAATAAGCAAATGGCAGAGGGTTATAATTATAATTACCCACTATGTTCAAATATAAATAGGTATCAATGTAATGAGAGGGGTATGGAATGGCTGTAGTAAAAATCCCAGTTGTATGTCTTCTTCCTCTTTGCAATCTTTAGTTTCATAGCAAGTTAGGATGTTTTCTTAGATCTGCTGTAATTGTTTCCCTTTCCCTCTCAAATTCCAATTTAAAGAAACCCTATATTTCACTTACTGAACACGACACATGATATATGCAGCCATCCAAGTATGACAGTCATGAGACTGTTTGTTGACCCTCTGAGTCAAATACAATTTTGTTCCAATATCATATATTTGGCAGCCTCCTCAATTGTTAGATGGTAGTAGAGGTGACAAAACAATCCAAGCATTAGATAATGATGTAACTTGGCAACACCTAGAGCATGAATGCTTCGAAGATACTAATTTCCTAACGATCGATGATGGTTATGGTAATTCCCTTTTGCCAAATGATGTACTTCTTATTAGGGAAATAATAATGTGCCAAATGGTTTTCCTATGAATTATGCCTTATTTTGGGTCTTCTTTTGACCAATTTGAAATGTTGCTGATGATGCTGATTATTGGTTTGATAATATTATTCCTATAGACTAGCATTTTAGTTTACATAATTGATTTAGTAATATTATTCCTATAATATACTTTTGATCTGCTGATGATTTTGTAGTTTTTGACGTTATAATAATATACTTCTATTTTTAAATGCTCTTGTTTTGAACTGTTGCTTATTTTGTAGTTCTTCATGTTTTCGTAATTGATTTACAGTATCAGTCCTATGGTCTTCTTTTGAACATGAAAATACTTCTATTTTCCTGTTGTGCATGAACTTATGTTTCTCTTCTTTTAATAAATTATTTGAGCTTGGTAGAGAGAGATCTATATGAGTTTTATTATGGTCCTGTATAGATGTCGAGATAGGTGGATGCCCTTTGATTTGGTGTTTAATATTTGATTTATTCATATTTATATTTCATGTTCAGTATTTGATTTAAATATATGAAATTCTTTGTGAGAAATCTTTGATGTTGTATTTTGGATTTGGTTTACCTAATAATATTTGAGATGATTGCAGAGGAACTAATATTTTTGACATGCTATATTGCACATGACAAGGAAATGAGGTGATTGTAGAGGATCTAATATTTGTGAGAAATATTTGATGTTGTACTTTGGCTTCGGTTCAACTCTATTCTAAGTTACCACTCAACTACTATGTTTGTCTTTTTAACACTGGACTGCTCTGTGTTGTTCATGACGACTGCTATGTGCAGTTCATGACGATTGGGAGTCATCTCTCTACTCAACCTTCTCCCTATCTGGATTGCTAATTTGGTTTCTTCATTTGCTCATTTGTAGGTTTTCCTTTGAGCCAAAGTTTATGCTCCTCCGTTTGTTTGAACTTAAAAACTAGCTGGAGATCATGAGATAATCTAGAAAGGGCTACGGTATTTTTTAATTTCACAAAATTGACAAAACAGTAGTGTTTTTTTATTATACTGTGATGAAGATATATGGTATTCCTGATTTAAAAATTTGACTTTCCAATGAAACTAGAAACATGTGACCTTTTATTGCCTTGCTTATTAACTTATTTTTTCCCCTACTATTGATCAGTGATCAAAACTAGGGTGAGAAGAGCATGTAGGTTGAAATTAATTTTGAATCTTGATTCATCTGCTGGTTATTAATATAATTACCTGACAAAAAAAAACATTTTTTTAGGAAAAATATTGCACTTGTTTATTATGTATGCCCTGTAACCCAACTTTTATGGTTTTCAACATAGTTGCACCATTCATCATCTTTCTTGTTGCTTAGTTGCCATAAAAAAGTTACACTGACTGTTGGATGATACGATGCTAAATGTTATGATGGCAGACCACTGTTCCTCCCCTTCTCTCTATAATGATTTAATGCATGTTGGATGGTACATGCAAAAAGGTAAATGTCCAATCTTGTATCTTATATTTGCATATTTAATGCATGCATCCACATTAGGTTTTTTTTGTTTGTCGTCTAATTTTTCAAGTACCATATTCGTGCTCTCTATGAATTCATGTATCCAATGAGTTTGGTTTTACTTTTCAGTACACAAGCTAACTTTGATTTGTGTAGTTGACTCGAGACTTGTTAGTTGTTATAGTACCAAGAAAGCTTGTAATGATTGGTGCGTAAAATTTGAGACATAATATGAAAGCTCAATTCATGATTCATATATTAGTAAGGACAAAATGGTTATATAGAGGGAATACACTGTACTAGTTGAACTTCGTTCTTTGTAGGCATCTTTGTATTCTATTCGTACGAGTTATTGTCCTTGCCCTTTTTTTAGAAGATCTCGTCTTTTCTTTCTTTTATGTTTTTTTGGTTGAAACAATCCTGGTTTGCAGATAGGAGGAGCCAGCAAAGCCGAAGTTGGTGAGAAAAATGATAGAGTTACTGATGCCTTAAATACCACTAAAGCTGCAGTGGAGGAAGGAATTGTACCAGGTAGCTTACAATACTGCTTTACATAAGTCTTTTTTTCACTTGGTAACCAGTATCTGAAGTATTCTGTAAGCAGTGGTGTGGCTCTTCTCTATGCGTCCAGGGAGGTAGATAAGTTGCAGACTGCCAACTTTGATCAAGCACTTTCCTTTGCAAACTGTTTCAAAAAATTTATTGTATGCTTATATAATTTAATTCTCCACTAAGTCTGGGTACAGTGACGTTAATTTTCGGGTAGAGAAGGCCATTAACCTAGACAGTACTGCGATGCTGACATCGACAGTCTCCATGCGAACATGTTGAAATCTAACAAATCTCTCTTACTAAGTGACAAAATGCTGCAAATTTCTTCTACGTATACATTAGGCACCAATTTACCTTGTCAAGACCTTCCTGAAGGGTGTGTCACTAGGCTCTCACTACTGCTCTTACTATAACTTTTTATGTTTTTCTTTCCTTTATTCAGGTTTTTGTTTCCATGTTCTTAATGCATGAAGTTTGGTTTTGTTGTTGTATGTGCTTAAGGGGCTGTTTGGTAACGTGGGAGTGGGTGGTATTTGTTGGCAAAACCGGAAGTGAGCCAAAACCATTGAAGCTCACCGTTTTGGTTGAGATGGGATTGGTTGGAAAGCAACCTTTCGTTTCCCCTTTCTGACAGAAATTAAATCCTGTCTCCTCCATATTACTCCTTTCCACATCCTCTCTCTTCATTCGGAAGTGGAAGAAAATTTGGAGAAAAGGGCTCTACTTTTCCCTCTCTGGTTCCCTTGGTGTTTTGGGAGGGGTTTTGTTTCAGTTGAGCGGTTGTGGTTACCTTACCCGCTCTAGTTGTTCCCGCGTCCCCACCGTAAGGAAGATTTTCATCAATTTTCTGTAATTTTTGGTTTATATATGGATTTCTCCCCCCAAATCTTAGATCTACTCTAGATCTACCATGTCTCTTTATGGATCTAGTATATTTTGTTGAATTTTCTTCCTTTCGAAATGTTTAAGAAGCTGGCCTTGGATCTTTGGGAAATATTTGCTTAACTCTCTCGTATATGGATTTTGAAGATTTAGGAAGATTTTCCTCCATTTTCTGTAATTATTTTTTATATATGGATTTCCTCCCTCAAATTTTAGATCTACTCTAGGTCTACCTTTCTCTCCATGGATCTACTATATTTGACATAAATCTGGCATATCAATGATATCATGGATTTTGAAGATTTTCTTGCCATGGACCTATCATTTTAGGCATAAATCTGGCAATTTTTGAAGATTGTTTGGTTTTCTAACTTAACCTTTTCTGGAAAGTTGTAGAAATTTTTGGTTTTCTGGCTTTCCCTATTCTCGAAAGTAGTAGAAAATTTTGAGAATTTTGTAGAGCATGTTATAGAAATTTTGAGAATTAATGTATAACAGTTTTAGAAATTAATGGGAATTAATGAGAATTTATTTACTTCTCGGTCATGTTAATGTCTATACAACAGTTTAGGTACATTATTGACTGCAGTGTATTAATAGGTTTAAATTTGTCATATGACATATTATTATTACAGTTGTCCTTTAACATGTCGGCTGTTATTTCAATATTGTTTACATGCCATTTTTTAAACTGCAGTTAGTCCATGTTTATATACTCTTATGTTCTATAATGTTGTATTATGCTGGATTTCGTAGATGGACTTCTCTGATCCTAACGTCCCTATGATACAAGTTGCTGTATCTGGTGCCTTAAGCATTATTACTGTCATCGAAAATTGATGGCCAAAGAGGATAATGAACGGAGAGGGGTTGCTAGAGAGCCTACGACAATTAGACAACAATGGAGGGATGCTTATATGTATAGAATCCTGTGGGGGGACAAGATAAATGCATATCATATCTTAGGATGACCGCTAGGTCCTTCTACACGTTAGTTGGAATGCTTAGAACGAATGGGTTTCTAGAGATAACGTTGGGTTTGCGTAGAGGAGCAGTTGGCAATTTTCCTATATATGCTAGGACACAAGTCCAAAAATAGAGTTTGTACAATTGAATTTGTGCGTTCTGGGAAAACAATCTCTAGATATTTTAATCTCGTATTAGGTGCCATATTCACCATAGATATGGTTATGAAGCAACCTGGCTCTGCAACTCCAATTGAGATAAGAGAAAACCATGAATGGTTTCCTTATTTCCAGGTAACTATGCCTATATTAATACAATTAAAAATCTCGTATTACCTGGTAGATGGAACCCACATTCAAGCCATGTTGCCTTTACCGAAGGCCCCCCGTTTTAGGGGTAGGAAAAATACATTTAACTCAAAATGTATTAGCCGCTGCCACGTCGAACAAAAAGTTCACCTACATCCTAGCTGGTTGGGAAGGATCTACTAGTGACTTTACGATTTTGAAAGATGCCATTTCTAGGCTGTGTGTTCCGTCCCGCTCAGTCAATCGGAGGAATCGAAACGCCAACGGCGTTCGGACTTAGCATGCAATGGCGACTAGAAGGCCCGCTCGGTCGAGGCGACCGTTCGCTCAGGTGGGGTAGTTTCGGTGAATTTGCCTCATCTTAGCCTTCACATAATAAATCACATGTTTTCAACTTGCACAAGTAGGCTTGTTAATAAAAGAGACGAATCCACATAGCTAAGGGAATAATTCCGACGGGTCGAATTGAGTTAGAACATGGAAAAGGTCCAACGGTCGGCTTAGAGTTGGTGCACAACGTGCTTTGAAAATGACACTCGGTCCTTCGTCCCGCGGCTTGGGAGAAGGAAAACTTCGTCTTCGACACAAACTATGAATTAGCCTAAGTCATAGGCGTCGTCCGCGTAAATGCGATAAAGCATGTACGCTTCCACGATGCAAGGCTTGGCCTAGCCTTGGCTCGTCCCTTGGGTTAAGTTGTAGGCTTGATTAAGTTAGGCAAAGTAATGGTGGTCGACCTAAGTCATTCCAAGCACGGTCCTACGAGTTCTACGGCTGGGTATAACCACATAGTTTACGGTCTCAAGATCCGTCATATGGAGTATGATTTGGGCAGTGGTGTTGTATAGAGTTCAAGTTGGTTTAAGACACGATGTCATGGACTTAGTGTTTTAAGGCACTGGCCACGGTTGATTTCATTGAGTTTGGAAAAAGGAGGCTTTCAAATAGTCGCTCTTGAGTTGAATGAAATGATAGAGCAAGAAAGAAGAATGCTCGCGACTATAGGTCGTCGAGGCGGTCTCAGATTTGAGAAGTATTGAACTTGGCCTTGAAAGAGATGGTAACACTAGAGGTAGCATGACTGTGTGAGACGTCAGTTTGAGTCGAGTCTTGCATGGTCATGGACAACTTGTCGACAAGGTGAGTCGTTTCCCTGCACGACAACCCGACGACCACGGGACCGTTGCGGCGTGAATGGAAACGAGTAATTAGCTGTGCTGGGCACGGGTTAGGCGGGGACTTGCAGCGGGCTCGCTACTCGCGCTGAAAGGACACCCTTCTAACAAAAGCTAGAGGAATCCACGATGGCTCTGGGAGTCTGTGACCCATTCATATAGATGAGTCGGCACGGGCAGCAATCCGCGTGTGTGCCTTTGGATTGAGTTGAGTTGTTGAATGTGTGTACAGTTACAATACAAATGTTTGGGCTAAGAATGGCTACAACATAGCGACGTGCTTTGGCACGAGATGTGGCGTCGAGTCTCAAGTGTTGACATGTGAGTTGCATAAGTTGGGTTTGAGTAGTTCGAGTTTAAGTCAGGAATCGCCGCAAGGCAAGTTGGTTAAGTGGCACTAAGTTCACAAGTTTCGATTGGGTCAGTTGGTGATCAAACTAGCAAGGGCCGCGAGGCGGCGATATGGTTAAGTCTCACTGAGTTGCGAGGCACTGCCTCAGCAAGGGTTTTTAGCACGGTCATACGAAAATGGCACTACTAAAATATGCTCTATTAGCGACGTCGTTTAGCGACGGAATGAAATTACGTCGCTAACTATATAATATAGCGACTCCTTTCTAATGACGTCGCAAAACGTCACTGAATAACGACGTTCAACGACATTAGATAAAGTATGTCGCGGAATAACGACGTTCAGCGACATATTAAGAAAATATGTCGCTTATATTAAATTTTTTGCGACGGTTAGCGACGTTCACTTTTGACATCGCTAACTTTTTACTTAGGGCACATGACTCCTTTTCCCCCTCACTCGAAAATCGAAAACTCTTTTTTCCCCTCCCCCCCCCCCCCCCCCCCCCCCCCCCCCCCCCCCCCCCCCCCCCCCCCCCCCCCCCCGAGACTCCCTCCCCCCCCCCCCCACGTCGAGCTCCTCCTCATCTCCTCGAGCTCCTCCTCCTCCTCTCCGGCGGTAAACCCTAACCTAATTCCTCCTCCTCATTCTCTCCCACGCACACAGACACACAGACGCGCACACACACACACACACACACACACACACAGAGACACACACACACACGGAGGGTGATACACCAAGTATTTGTGGAAATGCCCAATAGGTCATTTAGAATCCTAATTTCAGTTTTGTGCATAAATGAGGGTAGGTTAGTAATGGTTAAGGTATCCCAATTGGTTTTCATATGGATTCCTATATATCTATGTATTTTTGACCCACAAGTCATGTATATATGTAAATATATATAAATTGGTATATATTTATGTATGTGGACTATTTAGATAAAAGTTTAAAAATATATAGTGTGTGCGGTTGTGTCTTGTGAGAGTGAGAGAGGGGGAAGCATGGCAAGTTATTGGCTATCCATTTGGCCTTTGGTTTGTGTGTTGTGGCTTGGATTGGTGGTTGGTTGTTTGTGGTTATGTGTGTTTGTTTGAAGAGAGGGATTAGATATTGTTTTAATAATGTGTTTGTGCTTGTGATGAGATATGAGAGTGTGTGTGTATGATTGTGTTTTTTTAGTGGTGTTTGAGGAAGGGGAGGTTAGATGTAGTAGTGTGGTAGTATGGTAGTGTGAGTATGAGTGAAGAGGGATATTGAGATAAGTGTTAGAGTGTGTGTGTGTTTGAGAGTGAGAAAGGTGAGAGGGATTTAGATGTGGTAGTGAGTGTTGTGTGTGTTAGAGAAGTGTGTGTTAGAGAGGGTATGATAGAGTAGCAAGAGGGGGGGAACAAGTGGCTGCAAAGCAGCAGCAGCAGCTTGTGCTGCAGGGTAGTAGCAGCAGTAGCTGCAATGCCAGCAGCAGCTGCTAATAGCAGTAGCAAGAGCAGCGAGGGCAGCAGCTGCAATAGTGACTAGAAGCTAGTGTCTCTTATTATGTTTGGGGGGTGTGGTTTTGTTTTAGGATGAGTATGTTAGTATCTACATATAAGTTAGTATCCTAAGTTAGATATTTAGGATAGTATCCTAGGCACTAATTTAATATCTTGTTTAGGATGTTAGTATCCTAGAGTTAGATAGGTGAGTTAATATCTTAGGATACTAGAAGTTAGTATCCTAGATAGGTTAGTTAGTGTCTTGGATATGTTAGTTAGTATCCTATTTATCCTAGATAAGTTAGTATCCTAAGTTAGATATCTTAGGGTAGTTAGATTATGCTAGTATCTTGAGGGTATCAAGATAATAGGATATTAGGATATGGGCTAGAAGTTAGTACCCTAAGTTAGTATCTCGGCTAGAATTTGGTATCCTAGGATAGTTAGATATCCTAGTATCTTAAGAGTGTCCTAGATTAGTCTCTGGTAATAGGATACCCTATAGGGTATATCTCTATGTAAATATTAGAGTATTTTAGGAGTGTTGGTATATTGTTAGAACGGTAGAGTTAGTATCCTAAGGTATCTAAGGTATTAGCAAAGTAATGAGAATTACCTATAGCCTAAGGATAAGGTATTAGCTAAGGTAATGTGTATGATGTTAAGGCAGGTGTATAGATACTAGCCTAAGGTAGATGGTAATATCTATTAGCCTAAGGTATTGAGTTATCTACTAGCCTAAGGGTAGGATATTATTAGGATATCGTATTATCTAATATTTCAGGTAAAGTGGATGTTAAGATATTAGTTACCTAGACTAGATATTGAGATTCCAACTGAAGGCATTGGTATTGGGATACCAATAGCGATAAGGTAAAGGGTACCTTGGTAGGTAATGACTAGAAATAGGATATTTGACTTAGATTTAACCTTGTTTGACCAAGGTTGACTATTTTGACTGAAAGTCAAAGTAGAGTCAACATCTGACCTAGATTGGACTAAGAGTTGACAAAGTCAACTATAGGTCAACCCTTGACCTAGTTTGACCTTGTTTGACTTTGTTTGACTTAGCTTGACCTTGTTTGACTTTGTTTGACTTAGTACAACCTAGTTTGACCTAGATTGCATATCATGCAGTAGAAATCATGCCTAACATTGTTATTAGTAACTGTCCGCTACTAATGTGTGTCTCATAATAAGACATAATATACGAATTTGTGCTTATTGGATAATGTGTGTCCATCTTTGCAGAATTATTTCCAAATGGATATGAATTACTACTTGCGGAATCATTCATGGATGTACAATCGTCGTCCTGATGATATGTGTGGTGTGCGAGATGAATACATAGCGGGAGTAGAGCAGTTCCTGCAGTTTGCTAAGGCGTTCCCTCAGTACATGGACGGTACCAAAATTAAGTGTCCGTGTGTGAAATGTCATAACGTGAAATATTATCCAGAAGTGGAAGTGACATATCATTTGTACTCGAGGGGTTTCGCGTCTAATTACTATCAGTGGACCGCACACGGAGAACTTGTGTCTTTAGCATCAGAGCCGGAGCCTTATGTTGAGCCGTATATGCATGCGGGAGCTAATTTTGTTTCAGATAATCATGCATACGATGATGGGTGCGTGAACATGGTTTTCGACGCTGCGGGACCTAGTTTCGTTCATGATGCAGCTGAGGAGGCACCGAATGTCGATGCTGCAAAGTTCATGGAGTTGCTGGAGAATGCAAGGACTCCATTGTATCCTGGTTGTGAGGATCATTCACGTTGGAGGTGGTTACAAGACTGTTGAGCATTAAGTCAGATTTTAACATGTCGCAAGAATGCTACAACCGAGTGTTGGAGTTGATTATAGAGATCTTGCCGGCGGGTGCTAAGTTACCTAAAGACTTCTATCGGTCTAAGAGGATGGTGAGATCGCTTTGGATGGGATACGAAAATCGATTCTTGTCGCAATGGGTACATGCTGTACTACAAGACGACAAGGACGCAGATGTGTGCAGATTTTGTGGTGCTGATCGCTATAAGACAACTAGTACAGGAAGGTCTACCGGTGCAAGAAGACTGACCGATTCAATGCACTACTTGCCTTTAACGTCGCGGTTGCAAAGATTATTTATGGTGAAAGAGACGGCCAAAAATATGAGTTGGCACATGCGAGAACAGATTGAAGGAGTGTTGGATCACCCATCCGATGGAGAAGTGTGGAAGCACTTTGATCGAGTGTATCCTGATTTTGCTTTAGATCCGCGTAATGTCAGGTTGGGGCTCTCTTCTGACGGTTTTACTCCTTTTGGTCTTTCGGGATCCCACTATTCGTGCTAGCCTGTGATCGTCACTCCGTATAACCTACCGCCTTGGATGTGCATGAAGACTCAGTACATGTTTCTAACCGTTATAATTCCTGGTCCGAACAATCCCAAGAGGAACATTGATGTGTACTTACAGCCTTTGATAGATGAGTTGAATCAGTTATGGGAAGTATGCGCTAACACGTACGATGTTTCCAGGAAGTAGAATTTTCAGATGAAGGCAATTCTTATGTGGACCATCAACGACTTTCCGGCCTATGGAATGTTATCTGGATGGAGCACTCACGTCTCTCATGTCCGTATTGCATGGACCGTAGTAAGGCTTTCCGCTTGAAACACGGAGGAAAACTGTGCTTCTTTGATTGTCATCGACAATTTCTGCCAAAAGATCATCCGTTCAGAAGGAGCAAGAATGCATTTCGTGCCGGCGTTGTAGAGAAGGGAGATCCACCGCCAAGGTGGTGCGGAGCCACGATATGGGAGGAGGTTAGAGATTTTTCAAGTGCTATCGGAGATCCTACAACTGGGTACAAGTGCGATGGATTTGGTAGAGATCATAACTGGACAAAGATGAGCATATTCTGGGATCTGCCATACTGGAGTACCAATCTGATCGGACATAATCTTGATGTCATGCATATTGAGAAGAATGCGTTTGATAACATAATTAATACTATGATGGACGTAAAGGAAAAAACGAAAGACAATTCCAAGGCCAGGTTGGACTTAGAAGAAATATGCAAACGCCCTGCGTTGCATTTGATAGAGCAGAATGGAAAACAGTTCATGCCGAAGTCAATTTTCTCGCTGGACAAGGAGGATAAAGTGAGACTTTGTCGGTGGATCCATGGCCTAAAATTTCCAGACGGATATGTGTCAAATCTGAGAAGATGTGTCGATCCGAAGGAAAACAAATTGACGGGTATGAAGAGCCACGACTTCTCAGATTGGGATGTAAATTTTAGGCCCTGGATCCACCGTCAATTTGTTTTCCTTCGGATCGACACATCTTCTCAGATTTGACACATATTCGTCTGAAATTTTAGGCCCTGGATCCACCGACAAAGTCTCACTTTATCCTCCTTGTCCAGCGAGAAATTGACTTCGGCAGGAACTGTTTTCCATTCTGCTCTATCAAATGCAACGCAGGGCGTTTGCATATTTCTTCTAAGTCCAACCTGGCCTTGGGATTGTCTTTCGTTTTTTCCTTTACGTCAATCACAATTAATTATGTTATCAAACACATTCTTTTCAATATGCATGACATCAAGATTATGTCTGATCAGATTGATACTCCAGTATGTCAGATCCCAGAATATGCTCCTCTTTGTCCAGTTATGATCTCTACCAAATCCATCGCACTTGTACCCAGTTGTAGGATCTTCGATAGCACTTGGAAAATCTCTAACCTCCTCCCATATCGTGACTCCGCACCACCTTGGCGGTGGATCTCCCTTCTCTACAACGCCGGCACGAAATGCATTCTTGCTCCTTCTGAACGGATGATCTTTTGGCAGAAATTGTCGATGACAATCAAAGAAGCACGGTTTTCCTCCGTGTTTCAAGCGGAAAGCCTTACTACGGTCCATGCAATACGGACATGAGAGACGGCCATGCGTGCTCCATCCAGATAACATTCCATAGGCCGGAAAGTCGTTGATGGTCCACATAAGAATTGCCTTCATCTGAAAATTCTGCTTCCTGGAAACATCGTACGTGTTAGCGCCTACTTCCTAACTGATTAACTCATCTATCAAAGGCTGTAAGTAGACATCAATGTTCCTCTTGGGATTGTTCGGACCAGGAATTATAACGGTTAGAAACATGTACCGAGTCTTCATGCACATCCAAGGCGGTAGGTTATACGGAGTGACAATCACAGGCCAGTACGAATACTGGGATCCCGAAAGACCAAAAGGAGTAAAATCGTCAGAAGATAGCCCCAACCTGACATTACGCGGATCTGAAGCAAAATCAGGATATACTCGATCAAAGTGCTTCCACGCTTCTCCATCGGATGGGTGATCCAACACTTCTTTAATCTGTTCTCGCATATGCCAACTCATATTTTCGGCCGTCTCTTTCACCATAAATAATCTTTGCAACCGCGACGTTAAAGGCAAGTAGTGCATTGAATAGGTCGGTCTTCTTGCACCGGTAGACCTTCCTGTACTAGTTGTCTTATAGCGATCAGCACCACAAAATCTGCACACATCTGCGTCCTTGTCGTCTTTGTAGTACAACATGCACCCATTGCGACAAGAATCGATTTTCTCGTATCCCATCCAGAGCGATCTCACCATCCTCTTAGACCGATAGAAGTCTTTAGGTAACTTAGCATCCACCGGCAAGATCTCTATAATCAACTCCAACACTCGGTTATAGCATTCTTGCGACATGTTAAAATTTGACTTAATACTCAACAGTCTTGTAACCACCTCCAACGATGAATGATCCTCACAACCAGGATACAATGGAGTCCTTGCATTCTCCAGCAACTCCATGAACTTTGCAGCATCGACATTCGGTGCTCCTCAGCTGCATCATGAACGAAACTAGGCCCCGCAGCGTCGAAAACCATGTTCACGCACCCGTCGTCGTATGCATGATTATCTGAAATAAAATTAGGTCCCGCATGCATATACGACTCAACATAAGGCTCCGGCTCTGATGCTAAAGACACAAGTTCTCCGTGTGCGGTCCACTGATAGTAAATAGGCATGAAATCCCTCGAGTACAAATGATATGTCACTTCCACTTCTGGATAATATTTCACGTTATGACATTTCACACACGGACACTTAATTTTGGTGCCGTCCATGTACTGAGGGAACGCCTTAGCAAACTGCAGGAACTGCTCTACTCCCGCTATGTATTCATCCCGCACACCACACATATCTTCAGGATGACGATTGTACATCCATGAACGATTCCGCAAGTAGTAATTCGTATCCATTTGGAAATAATTCTGCAAAGATGGACACACATTATCCAATAGGCACAAATTCGTATTATGTTATTATGGGACACACATTAGTAGCGGACAGTTACTAATAACAATGTTAGGCATGATTTCTAGTGCATGATATGCAATCTAGGTCAAACTAGGTTGTACTAAGTCAAACAAAGTCAAACAAGGTCAAGCTAAGTCAAACAAGGTCAAACTAGGTCAAGGGTTGACCTATAGTTGACTTTGTCAACTCTTAGTCCAATCTAGGTCAGATATTGACTTACTTTGACTTTCAGTCAAAATAGTCAACCTTGGTCAAACAAGGTCAAATCTAAGTCAAATATCCTATTTCTAGTCATTACCTACCAAGGTACCCTTTACCTTATCGCTATTGGTATCCCAATACCTTAAGTTGGAATCTCAATATCTTAGTCTAGGTAACTAATACCTTAACATCCACTTTACCTTAGATACTAGATAATACCATATCCTACCCTTAGGCTAGTAGATAACTCAATACCTTAGGCTAATAGATATTACCATCTACCTTAGGCTAGTATCTATCCAACTGCCTTAACATCATACCCATTACCTTAGCTAATACCTTATCCTTAGGCTATAGGTAATTCTCATTACTTTGCTAATACCTTAGATACCTTAGGATACTAACTCTACCGTTCTAACATATACCAACACTCCTAAGATACTCTAATATTTACAGAGAGATATACCCTATAGGGTATCCTATTACCAGAGACTAATCTAGGACACTCTTAAGATACTAGGATATCTAACTATCCTAGGATACCAAATTCTAGCCGAGATACTAACTTAGGGTACTAACTTCTAGCCCATATCCTATTATCTTGATACCCTCAAGATACTAGCATAATCTAACTACCCTAAGATATCTAACTTAGGATACTAACTTATCTAGGATAAATAGGATACTAACTAACCTATCCAAGACACTAACTAACCTATCTAGGATACTAACTTCTAGTATCCTAAGATATTAACTCACCTATCTAACTCTAGGATACTAACATCCTAAACAAGATATAAATTAGTGCCTAGGATACTATCGTAAATATCTAACTTAGGATACTAACTTATGTGTAGACACTAACATACTCATCCTAAAACAAAACCACACCCCCCAAATAATAAGAGAGACTAGCTTCTAGTCACTATTGCAACTGTTGCCCTTACTGCTCTTGCTACTGCTGTTAGCAGCTGCTGCTGGCATTGCAGATACTGCTGCTGCTGGCATTGCAGCTACTGCTGCTACTACCCTGCAGCACAAGTGCTGCTGCCTTTGCAGCCACTTGTTCCCCCCCTCTTAACTCTATCATACCCTCTCTAACACACACACAACACTCACTACCACATCTAAATCCCTCACCTTTCCCACTCTCAAACACACACACACACACTCTCTACACTTATCTCAATATCCCTCTTCACTCACACTCACACTACCATACGACACACTACCACATCTAACCTCATATTCCTCAAACACACGCTAAAAAACACAATCATACACTCACACACTCTCACATCTCATCACAAGCAAACACACTATTAAAACAATATCTAATCCCTCTCTTCAAACAAACACACATAACCACAAACAACCAACCACCAATCCAAGCCACAAAACACAAATCAAAGGCCAAATGGATAGCCAATAACTTACCATGCTTCCCCCTCTCTCACTCTCACACAAGACACAACCGCACACACTAATATTTATAAACTTTTATCTAAAATAGTCCACATACATAAATATATGCCAATTTATATATATTTACATATATACATGACTTGGGGTCAAAAATACATAGATATATATAGGAATCCATGTGAAAACCAATTGGGATACCTTAACCATGAAACCTACCCTCATTTATGCACAAAACTGAAATTAGGATTCTAAATGACCTATTGGGCATCTCCACAAATACTTGGTGTGTCACCCTCCGTGTGTGTCTGTGTGTCTGTCTGTGTGTGTGTGTGGGGAGAGAAGGAGGAGGAATTAGGTTAGGGTTTACCGCCGGAGAGGAGGAGGAGCTTGGCGGGGAGGGGGGGGGAGTCAACTGGGGGGGGGGGGGGGGAGTAGGGGGGAGGGGGAAAAAAGAGTTTTGATTTTTCGAGTGAGGGGGAAAAATGAGTCCTGTGCCCTAAGTAAAAAAAGTTAGCTACGTCAAAAGTGGACGTCGCTAACCGTCGCAAAAGTTTTAATATAAGCGACATATTTTTTTAATATGTCGCTGAACGTCGCTATTCCGCCACATACTTTATCTAATGTTGCTGAACGTCGCTATTCAGCGACGTTTTGCGACGTCATTAGAAAGGAGTCGCTATATTATATAGTTAGCGACGCAATTTCATTCCGTCGCTAAACGACGTCGCTAATAGAGCATATTTTAGTAGTGTAACAAAGTATTGGTGCCATTGCAGGAGCTCGCGTAACTAAAGTTTGAACGTTGCGAAGCACTTTGACGGTCGGCACGATCCAAGGACTTGGTGGATGATTCGGCCCCTTCTTTTCTACTCGATCCCGCAAACAAAATTTCTTTTGCCTCGAATTCATTGAAATCGACGATGCCAAGTTAAATGCATGCCAATCCACTAAGGTCAAGAACTCGGGAAAAACGTATCGATTTAGAGTAATATACTCTGAAAAATACAAGTTTCTCACATAAACGAGAAAGTTTAAGGTTCTAGTAAAAAGATAGACTATTTTACGTGTTGCAAAATAATATGAAACGTCGATCGTGGGTTATGATGTCTCAGACAATTTGGTGCCCACGGGACGCTAAATCGGGAATACGGCTTTGGGGAAAATCAATCGTTGCATGAGTTGGAGAAATGATAATGTCGTTCAATACTGTCCGCGCTATACAAAACTGTTTGCATATTAAACTGTTCACGCATTGGCATGGTCATGGACAGCTTGTGCACAAGTTGATTTTCCTCGAATCGTTATCAGGGGCATCAGAATCGAATCGACCTAGGGGGAATGAATAATCGTGCTTCGACACTGATGCATTACGGGACCGTCAGTCAAGCTTGCAACCTAGACTGTACGGACCGAAATGCCGTTGAGATATTCCCACGTGGTGTGTAACATCAGTGACCGCATATAAGACAGTAGCATGCTCACCTATTGTCTTATGCAGGTAGTAAATATTATCTGTGTTTTATGCAGGGACGAGCACGGCCGTGGTAAGAAATGGAATAAATCGCTATGTTCTTTGTATGCTTTATTACTTCAAAGATGGCTATCGATATGAACTGAATTCATTTAATTCTAAATAGAAAGACAACTCTAAAGCATGCCTACCTTAACAATCAGAGTCGGTTTAGACGAGTGGGTTCGTCTCGTCCACTTAGCAAGTGTGCTAATCCCTTCCCCCAATTCCCCAGGTGCGGCTGGTGCTCTAAACTGAAGCTGAAGTACGGAGAGGCGTTTTGAAGCTCTTCATATGCTGAAGTATTTTGAAGACAATTCAATCGAAGACTTATGTATAAAGGGGCGAATGTATGGAACGACAAGTGTTAGTTTAGGCAGCTTGTCGAGTATGTTTCTTTCTGTTTTCAATCAATGTAGCCGCAACGGCATCCAATGTAATTACGACTTGTACTTCGTTGCAAGCTATGAATGAAAATCATATTTCTATCTTCCTATACCGCGTCTCAATTTGATGTGATTTGTGAAGTTTCAATTTGGCGTTTCAATATAAAAATCAACGTAACGTTCTTGCCTTGTACGAGTGCAATTCTAGACTCGTACGACATCACGCCTTAGCGAGGACGATCGATTCGGCAAAATAACACCGAGGACGAACGGTTTGTGACTTGGGGCGTGACAAATTGGTATCAGAGCCATGTTATGTTTCCTCGGATTTTCGAAAGATGTTTCATTGTTGGAATGTTCGTTGCGATGGCTCGATTGAATGCTTGTCGACATGCTGCATGAAATAAAAGTTCCATACAGGTAAGCCCGTAGATATTTTTGAAAAATACTAACGGGTTTACACTGTTTTGTAGGAATAAGAGAAATAAGAACAATTCCGGCACAACAACCCAAACCGTGGATAGTACGTCGAGCACAAAGAGTACTGGCCCTAGCGAGACAACTATGGAGAAAATGCTACAGTTGATGGAACTGCAGCAGCAACCGCTTTAAATGCAAATCAAGGCCCAATTTGATGTGCATCAGAAGCAGATGGACGTCCTGACTCAGATAGTGAACAAGGTGGTGGGCAATACCAAGGCAACGGTCGTGGTACCCGAGGAGAGTTAAGATGTTCAAGATGTTCAAGAAGAAGAGGAAGAAGCTCAACCGCAAATGATAAATTCTTCTTCCTTGTTCAAAGCAAAGGAGTTCCGCAAGATGAATCCAGCAAAATTCAACGGCCGAGTAGAGCCTGATGTGATAGTGGGGTGGCTCGCGGAGATTGAGGACTTGTTTAATCTGCTTAGCATTGAAGGGTCCCAGAGGGTAACTTGTGCGGCGTTACAGCTGCAACTGAGGGCTTACGACTAGTGGGCAGTTAAGAAGCAGGAAATCTACGAAGCCGATACGGACACCACGATTTCCTGGAAATGTTCAAGGAAGTTTTTCTCGAACAGTACGTTCCTCGTGCCGTCCGTCGTCAAAAAGAAGACGAGTTCATAATGTTGCGACAAGGAAATATGTCGGTCGACGATTATGACTCGAGCTTCTCGAACTGGCGAAGTTTGCCGGCGCCTTCCTGCCCAACAAAGAAGCATGGTTTGAACGCTTCCAACATGGCCTAAATGACGAACTGCGAAGGGACGTTATGAATCAAAGGTGCCGAACATACCGTGAATCATACGATGCCGCTCTCGATAGTGAGCGTGTCTTTGGCCGTATGTCGCATAGAGCCATGCCTGTCGTCCGTAACCACTTCAACAAGCGTCTTAATGACGCCGGGGGATCGGGCGAGTGTCAAAACGTCCGAACACATTTGATAACCAAGGCCATGGCGGACAATACTGCAATAGATGTGATAGGCGTGGGCACCGAACCACGATTGCGTCACGAGATCTTGCTACAAGTGTGGCGAGATAGGCCATTATAGTTACTATTGTACGAAAAATGTTCCGAATCAACACAACCCACCAAGGAACTTTCCGAATCCACATAAAGCGCCTACACTACAAGGCGCAAATGCAGTGCCCGTGAACCCGCATAATCAACGCCATGGAGCTCAAGGCCGAGTCTATGCATTAACTCGGGACGAGGCGTTTCGCGTCCGATACTGTTGTAATAGGTATATTACTCTACAAAAATATACCTGCTCGAGTACTATTCGATTCGGGTGCGACACATAGTTTTATATCCGTTGATTATGCTAAAGAAAATAAAATAACCATGCAATCACTAGATATAGACATTAGCGTTAGCACTCCGTCGGGAGTCGATATGCCTGCGAATTTATTTGTAGGGATGGCCACATTTGCATCGGGGGAAGAAATCTATCCTTGGATGCCGTTGTACTAGACATCAAAGAGTACGACATAATCCTGGGCATGGATTGGTTGGGTGCTTGTCATGCAACGTTCGAGTGCGCAGAGAAGAGAGTGGTGTTTCGTCTTCCTGGCGAGACAGAGTTCTCATATTCGTGCGGTACAGTCTCGAAGACGGCAATGATGGTATCAGCAATCTCGGCGAGGCGTAGGTTGCGTTCCGGCTGTGCGGGATACTTGGCATCAGTTCGAGACACGCGAAAGGATAATACAAACACAATGCAGACGGATGTTGTGGCAGATTTTTTCGACGTTTTTTTTTTGACAAGATGCCCGGGATGCCGCCGGATCGAGAAATAGAATTCAGCATCGACACCTTTCCGGATACACGGCCGATATCAAAGGCGCCTTACCGAATGGCTCCAGCAGAACTGAAGGAGCTGAAGGTGCAATTACAAGAGTTGCTAGACCGCGGATTTATTCGCCCTAGCGTCTCTCCGTGGGGAGCTCCCGTACTGTTTGTGAAGAAAAATGATGGATCGATGCGGCTATACATCGACTATCGCGAACTCCACGAAGCGACCGTGCGGAACAAGTATCCCTTGCCACGATTCGACGACTTGTTTGACCAACTGCAAGACGCGACAATATTTTCAATAATCGATCTTCGTTCAGGCTATCATCAGTTGAAGATCAAGTCCGACGACGTATCGAAGTCTGCCTTCCGCACTCGATATGGTCATTACGAATTCCTAGTCATGCCGTTCGGTTGACGAATGTCCCAGCCGCTTTCATGGATCTGATGAACCGAGTCTTCCGACCCCAAATCGATAAATTTGTAGTCGTGTTCATCGACGATATCCTTGTCTACTCAAAGAACCAAGAAGAGCATGCAGAACACTTGAAGACAGTATTGCAGACTCTGCGTGAACACAAATTATACGCCAAGCAGAGTAAATGCGAGTTCTGGATGAGTAGTGTGACATTCCTCGGACATGTAATCTCTGCCGAAGGTGTCGCGGTGGACCCAAAGAAGATTGAAGCGGTGGTAGATTGGAAACGACCTACCTCGGCTAGCGATATTTGGAGTTTCCTGGGCTTAGCGGGTTACTACAGAAGATTCGTGCGGAGCTTTTCAAAATTAGCGTCGTCTCTGACTCGCCCTCACCCAGAAGGGAGTAGGATTTGAGTGGAGTGACGACTATGAATCCAGCTTTCAAGAGTTGAAGCAACGGCTCGTCTCAGCTCCAATCCTTGCACTTCCAGACGGTCCAGAAGGCTTTCAGATATTCAGCGACGCATCGGGAACTGGCCTCGGATGCGTACTCATGCTGAGAGATAAAGTCATCTCCTACGCTTCACGGCAGTTGAAGCAACACGAGAAAAGCTACCCAACACATGACCTAGAATTGGCGGCGATTGTGTTTGCGTTGAAGCTCTGGCAGCACTACCTCTATGGTGTGGCGTGCAGAATCTACACATCATAAAAGTCTGAAATACTTGTTTACGCAACAAGAACTCAACCTACGACAGCGACGTTGGCTCAAACTCATAAAAGATTACGAGCTAACGGTCGAGTACACGCCGGGCAAGGGAAACGTTGTAGCCGACGCGCTTAGCAGAATGTTTATGGGATCACTGACCATAAATAAAGAGATACATTGAGACCTTGAAGCGATGGGTATCGAACTCGGAATTGAGTATCGACACCTGCACCTAGCTCAATTGAAGTTAGGATCGAGCCTGCTTAGCAAAATAAAGACCGCACAGAAAGACGATTTATTCCTGAAGAAGATGCGCGACGGAAAGGGCGACTGACTTTGCGGAAGACGGAGACGGGACGATGCGACTAAAAGGGAGACTCTGCATTCCTGAAACTGCCGAACTCAGAAAAGAAATTATGACGGAGGCACATTATGCGAAGTACTCGTTACATCCTGGAAGCACCAAGATGTACAAGGATTTGCGCACAAACATTTGGTGGCACGACTTGAAGAAAGACGTGGCTACTTTCGTGTCGTAGTGTATGGCGTGTCAGCAAGTGAAGGCGGAACACCAAAGGCCAGGCGGAGAGCTGCAGGACCTCGCCATTCCTGAGTGGAAGTGGGACAACATCTCGATGGATTTTATTGTAGGATTTCCGAAGACGCCGCGGGGGAATGATGCGATTTGGGTCGTTGTTGATAGATTGACCAAGTCGGCTCACTTCATTGCAATTAAAGTATGATGGAGCATCGATTGGTTAGCACAAATCTACATCGACGAGATTGTTCGACTGCACGGGGTACCGGCCTCAATAATTTCGGACAGAGACGGGCGATTCCTATCGCGTTTTTGGACGAGCCTACAAGCGGCGATGGGGACCAAACTAAATTTTAGTTCGGCGTACCACCCCCAAACAGACAGTCAGACGGAGAGAGTAAATCAAATCTTAGAAGATATGTTGCGTCTGTGTGCGATCGATTTAAAGACTAGTTGGCATACGCATTTGCCGCTTGCGGAGTTTGTGTATAACCACAGTTATCAGTCGAGCATTCAGATGGCTCCATATGAAGCGCTCTACGGGAGGAAGTGTCGTTCACCAATATGCTGGAATGAAGTCGGAGAGCGACAAGTGCTTGGACCGGAACTAGTGGAGCAGGCCGTCGAAAAGGTCCGCTTGATTCGAGATAGACTCCTTATCGCGCAAAGTCGACAAAAGAGCTACGCAGATCTTCGCCGACAACCGCTAGAGTTTCTGGTCGGGGACCATGTGTTTTTGAAGGTAACGCCCATGCGTGGTGTGATGCGGTTCGGCGTGAAAGGCAAGTTGAGCCCGAGATTTGTAGGCCCCTTCGAGATAATTAAACGAGTTGCAACGGTAGCTTATCGGCTCGCACTACCTCCTGCCTTGGCGGATGTGCACGATGTTTTCTATGTTTCACAACTTCGAAAATACGTGCACGATCCAAGCCACGTGGTTAGCTTCGATCAGTTGGAGCTACGTACTGACTTGTCTTACTCGGAGGAGCCTATTCAAATCTTGGACCGTAAGGAGAAGGTATTACGAAATCGGTCGATGTTCTTGGTCCGCGTGCTCTGGCGGAACCACTCAGTTGAAGAGTCGACGTGGGAAATGGAAGCGGAGATAAAGGCGAAGTATCCTTCGTTGTTTGCCTAATTTAAGGTCAGACCCTTGTTCTTAAGTTTCGGGACGAAATTTTTTCTTAATGGTATATTATGTAGCGCCCCGCTTTTGATAGGCGACGGACTTCATAATATGCTTGCGCCGAGTCAGATCGGCCGGAAACTTAGATGGCCATCTGACTCGATCGCTGAGCTTGGTAAACGATAACACCTTGCGGCATCGATCAAATCGATTTGGACGGACGTTACGAAAATCGATCCAACTAATGGAACGACTTCTGTTGGAATAAGTCCTAGATGCAGCGGGCTGTGTCTCGGCGAGTGAGCTCTATATAAGAGTCCCTTCGACGGGACCGGACTGCTGTATGGTTTTCTTGGAGCTTTTGTCGCTGGGTTTTGATGAAGTGCTTTCACGTCGTTTTTCTGGATGCAATCTACAAATTTCGAAGCAAGGGAAAAATAAGGAATCCTAACAAAGTATTGGTGCCATTGCAGGAGCTCGCGTAACTAAAGCTTGAACGTTGCGAAGCGCTTCGACGGTCGGCACGATCCAAGTACTTGGTGTGTGATTCGGCCCCTTCTTTTCTACTCTGTCCCGCAAACAAAATTTTTTTTGCCTTGAATTCTTTCAAATCGACGATGCCAAGTTAAATGCATCCCAATCCACTAAGGTCAAGAACTCGGGAAAAACGTATCAATTTAGAGTAATCTACTCTGAAAAATACAAGTTTCTCACATAAACGAGAAAGTTTAAGGTTCTAGTAAAAAGATAGACTATTTTACGTGCTGCAAAATAATATGAAACGTCGATGTTGGTTATGATGCCTCAGACAATTTGGTGCCCACAAGACGCTAAATCGGGAGTACGGCTTTGGGAAAAATGAATCGTTGCATAAGTTGGGGAAATGATAATGCCGTTCAATACTGTCCCCGTTATACAAAGCTGTTTGCATTTTAAACTGTTCACGCATTGGCATGGTCATGGAAAGTCAGTCAGGCTTGCAACTTAGACTGAACGGACCGAAATGCCGTTGAGATAATCCCACGTGGTGTGTAACATCAGTGACCGCATATAAGATAGTAGCATGCTCACCTATTATCTTATGCAGGTAGTAAATATTATTTGTGTTTTATGCAGGGACGAGCACGACCGTTGTAAGAAATGGGATATAAATCGCTATGTTCTTCTGTATGCTTTATTACTTCAACGATGGCTATCGATATGAACTGAATTCATTTAATTCTAAATAGAAAGACAACTCTAAAGCATGCCTACCTTAACAAACAGAGTCAGTTTAGACGAGTGGGTTCGTCTCGTCCACTTAGCAAGTGTGTTAATCCCTTCCCCAAATTTTCCAGGTGCGGCGGGTGCTCTAAAGTGAAGCTGAAGTGCGGAGAGGCGTTTTGAAGCTCTTCCTATGCTGAAGTATTTTGAAGCCAATTCAATCGAAGGCTTATGTATAAAGGGGGCGAATGTATGGAACGACAAGTGTTAGTTTAGGCAGCTTGTCGAGTATGTTTCTTTCTGTTTTCAATCAATGTAGCCGCAACGGCATCCAATGTAATTACGACCTGCACTTCGTTGCAAGCTATGAATGAAAAGCATATTTCTATCTTTCTATACTGCGTCTCAATTTGATATGATTTGTGAAGTTTCAACTTTGCGTTTCAATATAAAAATCAACGTAACGTTCTTGTCTTGTACGAGTGCAATTCCAGACTCGTACGGCATCACGCCTTAGTAAGGACGATCGATTCGGCAATAACACCGGGGATGAACGGTTTGTCGACTCGGGACATGACATTCGCTGCACCCAAATCCTTCATAGAGAAGGTCGCGCCCAGTTGGCGCTTCAACTCCGCCATATGGAGCCTTTTGGCTCATTTTGCCTTCAATAAATTTTTTATTCCTTGCAAAAAAAAAAGAAGTAAAAAAAAGCATATCATCAACATAGAGCAATAAAATGATGAAATCATCCTCGACAAAATACCTCACAAATACATAGTGATCCGACGTCGTCCGTGCATAACCATGCTCCCCCATAAACGACTCGAACTTCCTGTACCACTGCCTCGGAGCCTGCTTCAGACCATACAAGCTCTTCCTCAACCGGCAGACCAAATGTGACTTGTCCTTCTCACAGAATCCCTCTGGCTGCTCCATGTATAACTCCTCAAGATCACCGTGGAGGAATGCCGTCTTCACGTCCATCTGCTCGATCTCCAAGTTGAAACTGGCTGCCAATGCTAGCACCACCCGAATAGACGACTGCTTGACGACTGGCGAAAAGATCTCATCATAATCCACGCATTTCCGCTGACCGTAGCCTTTAACTACCAGTCTCGCTTTGTATCGAGGGCGAGTAACATAATTCGTCTGCATCCACTCCTGCCTTTGTTTGTCTTTCATAGCCTCTGCAAAGCTTTCGTGCTCTCCCCCATCAGTCAGAAGCACATACTCACACAGTGAGTATCTCGTAGATGGTCGACGCTCTCTGTCGCTCCTTCTCAATGGAGCCACTGGTGTTGGCGGTATACCAACAACCTCCTCCTCTTCAGGAACTGCCTCCCCGGCATGCTCATCCTCCTGAGGGACATCCTGACCACCATCAGCAGGCTGATGATCAAGGTTGGGAGCAACTCCATGTACTGGCTCCCCTATAATTGGATCCTCTGCGATGTCCTCTGGAAACTGCTCGAAGCGAAATGACTCTAACTCAGGCAATTTCTCAGCCTCAGAAGGCGTCTCGGAATCCTGAGTGTTGGTCATGGTCTGATCCTCGACGAATACCACGTCCCTGCTTCTGTAAAGTTTTCTTCCCATCGGGTCGTAGAGTCTATAGCCAAACTCATCCCGACCGTAGCCGACAAAGACGCATCGCCTCGTCTTCGGCTCAAGTTTGATCCTCTCGTCCTTCGGTACATGCACGAAGGCCTTACAGCCATACACTCGCAGGTGATTGTATGACGGCTCTTTGTCGTACCATACTTTGTCAGGCACATCACCCTGCAAAGGAGCACTAGGAGATAAATTAATAACATAAGCAGCTGTGAGAAGAGCCTCACCCCAATAACTGCATGGCAAGTTTGCTTCTGACAGCAAACACCGCACCCTCTCCATCAGTGTCCTGTTCATGCGCTCCGCTACACAATTGAGCTGAGGTGTCTTGGACGGAGTCTTCTGGTGTCGTATCCCCTGCTCTCTGCAATAAGCATCAAAGGGACCAATGTATTCGCCGTCGTTGTCGGACCGAACACACAATAACTTCTTGTCCGTCTCTCTTTCAACAGAGGCTTGAAACTCTTTGAAAGTAGGCAGCACCTGATCCTTAGTCTTTAAGGCATAGACCCAAACCTTCCTGGAATAGTCATCAATAAAAGTTAAAAAGTAAGAAGCACCACCAATAGATGTTACCTTCATAGGACCGCAGACATCCGAGTGAATCAACTCGAGCAACGTCGGCTTCCTTGAACTTGGGTGACTTTGGAAAGACACCCTATTTTGCTTCCCAGCTAAGTAGTGCGTGTACTTTTCCAACTTTGTAGACTTGAGCCCTGGAATCACCTTCCTGTTCACCAAGTAGCTCATCCCCTTCTCGCTGATATGGCCGAGCCGCCTGTTCCACAACTCGGTAGACGCATCACTGACTGCGTTCACCTCCTTTGTCCACCTGTGCGCTCCCCTCCATATAGTAGAGACCGGACTTCTTGTTTCCTCTGGCAATCACCATCGAACCTCTGGAAAGCTTCTACTGGCTATTCCCGAAGAGACTGAAGAATCCCTCGTCATCCAACCTTCTAACCGATACCAGGTTGAAAAGGATATCAGGGACATGACGAACATCTTTGAGAACAAGAACTGCACCAGTCTTCGTTCTCAAATGTACATCTCCAACGGCAACCGCCTTCGACATATCTCCTTTACCCATCTTCAACACTCCACAGTCGCCTGTCGTGTAAGTGGCAAATAGTGCCATGTTGTGAGATACATGCACTGAAGCCCCTGAGTCCACCAGTCAAGAATTGACATCGCAGGCGAGGTTTGTGATAACCTCATCACCTACGACGATCACATCGTCTCCATGTATCGAGGCCACCGCTGTAGTGTTCTCATCTTGCTTCTCCTTGTCGTCCTTCTTCTCTCTCTTCCAGACGAAACAGCTCCGCTTGATGTGGCCCTTCTTGCCACAGTGGTAACACTACGAGTCCTCGTACCAACCCTTGGACTTCTCCCTGCCCTTGTTTCTGCCACCACCTGGACCCCTGCTTTTGCCCCTTTCGCGGCTCTCTGAAACCAATGCCTCTGAGTGGTGGGATGTGGATGAAGTGTCCTGAGAACGTCTCCTCATCTCTTCATTCAGCACCCCGTTCTTGGCAAACTCCAGACTGACCACGCCTTTTGGAGTAGAAGCGATCATAGATACTCGTACGGTCTCCCACGAGTCTGGCAATGTACACAGCAGCCATAGTCCCTGAACCTCGTCGTCGAACTCGACTCCTATTGAAGATAGCTGGTCAACCACGTCCTGGAAATTACTCAAGTGATATGTAATAGACGCCCCATCTTTGTACCGCAGATCCATCATCGTCCGGATCAGGAACAACTTGTTTACTCCGGTCTTCTTCGCGTACAAAGATTCTAGCTTATCCCATAACGTCTTCGCGTGCTCAATATTGGCGACGTGGTTGTACACGTTCTCGTCAACGAACTGCCTGATATATCCGCACACCTGTATATGCTCGAATTTCCAGTCCTCCTCGGATTTATCACTGGGCTTCTCGGATGCAAATACTGGAAGATGCAGCTTCTTGACGAACATCAAATCTTTCATCTTGCTCCGCCAATAATGATAGTTGGTGCCGTTCAGGTTCACCATGCGCACCGTCTTCGTGTCCATCTCTCTTCTCTAGTTTTCTTGTCAACTCCTGACACCCTTCTGAATTCCAGAACCTGGCTTTGATACCACTTTGTTGGGAAAGAAACGCGGAAACCGTTCCCCAAACTAAAGAGTACCTGCGAGAGAACCCTAATCACAATACAACGCACGAACCAAAACACCAAAACAAACCACGCAGACACAGAGAATTTTTGACGTAGAAAATCCTTGCGGAAAAAACCACGGGACGATCAGAGTCCAACCCTGAGAAGCCTTCACTAATGAAATAAAGGAGTACACCCTCTACAAACTTCTCCTGATCCAAATCGGATCCCCACAACACTTAGAAGCAAGAATAATGATTACAAGGCTACGGAGAACAAAGACGACGAGTAGATATTACCCGAACACGATCCTCCTTCGAAAACGGCCTTCAATCCTCCTTCTCTCCCAAAGTTGCAATGGCACTCTTGCCTCTTTTCTCTCTCTTGTTCTTCAATGTTGTGTTGTGATTAGGGTTAGGAATAACCATGTATAAATTCCCTAATCCGCAGCAAAACCTGGACCGTAGTATACGATCCAATGGTGATCAATCATCCTGAAAAACGCTTCAGCCCCGACGACACAGAGTTCGGCCAGAACTCTGTGTTTGGCAATCAGCACAGTTCTGGAACCAGGGGACAGAGTTCGGCCCGAACTCTGCCCCCCTCCTTCCAGCAGCTCCTCTGGTCAGCTCCCGAGTACTCTGTCATTTCCGACTGGCCTCGTCACCTCCCCGAGCTTCTCTGACACACAGACGGCGCTCGTCGCACTCCGGGGTCTTCTCTATATAGGTTGGGAACCCCACCCACTCCAACATAATATACTGATCATTTTTGTTATTAATTCATATGGTCTGTACAGTATCATTTTTGTAGTTGACATATTGTATAGAAGCAACATCGAATGCCTTGAATTGAACGTGTCATATTATGTAGACACCAAGTGTTGAAGCAAGGAACATCCTTGGTATGAGAGAGATTGTATTGAAAATGTGCCCCTAACCAATTTTTTCATTTATTCTTCTTAGTCTTAATTTTTTTTATGCCTTAGTTTGGAATCCAATATTCCCTGGATCATACAATAATCTTTGATTCTATCCCTAAGAAAAGGATAGGTGTTGTGATACTGAAACACAGATTTTAAGTGATACTTGTTAAGTAATTTTGTTTATGATAATTTGTAAAATACATATGCTTGAGACAACAAAGCGTCGAAGATAAGTCACAATAAATACTTTTATCATTATGACTAATATTTTTATCAGTGTTCTAAAAATCGGCCGAGGCGGCCGCCCGCCGCACCGAAAATCCCCTAGGCGGCGGTCCTAGACGGTTTCGGTCCTAGGCTGCTGTCTCTCTCCTCTCCTCCCCCTATATATATAAATTTGTTTCCAAATAAAAAAAAACTGAAAAAAAAAATATTTTGAACATTTCTAGGATTTGAACCCAAAATCTCACCAACATTATTTGAACTTAGGCATTGCTATGCTAGCCATAACAACTCATAAGACTTTGTGTCTTTATGTTACATATATGTTATATAGACATATATATACATGAACCAGAAAAAAAAACGCCCTAGGCGCTAGTCGGCGCACCGACTCCGCCTAGCGATTTTTACAACATTGATTTTATTATAAAAAAACTGATTATAGTGGAGGGAATATTTCATTTTTGGTACTAGCTATTTCTTCCCTTCAATCCTATTAAAAAACGGACAACAATTACATACATTGATTATAAGGGAAACTGGTATCGTGCTAGCAAAGAAGCTCCGGAACAGGTACACACCATTGAGATAAATCACAACCTTTGAACTTCTGTACTCACATAATGCACTCAGAACTCATACTCCAAGAGTAATAAAATAATAATGAATATCTTGCATATGTTGAAGTGATATTGGATATATCTGTGGTGTCTTTATTACTAACAGTTTTGCTTTTAGAATTTTCTCACAAGTTTAATCTCCTATCTGTGCATCAGATTATGAATTTATGCCATGATAAAGACGAAATTGTGGAAAATTCCACACAGTCATTGACAAATTTGCTGAAAGGGGACTAGGGTCAATTGGCATTGCTTATCCGGTAAAATTTACAACACTATCGACATAATGTTTAAATTAATCTCCTATCTGAACTTGTGTTGAATGCAAATGCTCTGCAATACTTACAAGCTCATGGTAGTGGTAGAGTAGCATATATGGCAGGGGTTGTGCAAAATTATTGAATACTAAAAGATTTGTCGATTGGTTGATCGTGGTGCTTTTGAGTATGTCTTTTTTTTTTTTTTTTTTTTTGGGTTTTTGGAACTAAAACTGGATTCTAGATTGTTTGTAGGTTTTGGGTTTTTGTGTTAAAAAACTGGTGTTCTATCCATGTAGAGGGTTTTCAGAATGGACTTGGTTTTTAATTCCCTCGCGATAAATCTTCTTTTTTCGAGATCTCTTATTCCGAGGTTTATGGGTTTTGGATTCAATATACTACCTAATGAATTATGGGTTGGTTCATCTTTTATGTTTTGGATTTCTAGCCAAAAATGGAGTTTGGGTATGCAAAAAGAAGGATGTATATTTTTTTCTCATGCAAACTTTGGCGTAGCAGATTGTAGATAAATCTGTTTTTCGCAAGTTATATACTCCATAGAACAATCAGACTTGTATATAAGGACATAATGCGTGGAGCATTAGTTTGTATTTTCTGCGTCTAAGTTGCCATAAATTCCACAATAACATAAAAAAATGTAAACAATGATAAGTTAATTACTTTATATTCTATTGTGAGGAGGATAATTACTTTATATTCTATTGTGAATCTTCTGAGCCATTGTGATTTAATTTTCTGCATGGGTTTTTGATACTCGAATAGGGACATAATGCATGGAGAATTAATGTATAATTCTTGTCTAAACTAAAAAAAAATTCATTGTTTGTGTACTGGAAGTAGGGATCAACAGCATAGAAGCATTCCTTGGTGGTTGCCAAGAACCTAAAGCTACCGATCAAGGGAGGCAGAGAAAATAAGTTGTTTAAGGCTTCATCGGTGAAGGCCTTGTTCAGATACATGCTACTTAAGTTGGTCACAACCAATCAACTAAATTAAATTTCTTCTACTCATTCAATTAGCTAATTTTCAAGTCCGTCCGTCTACTTTTAATCTAATACAAGATGTAGCATACAAGTGAAATTCGAGCAATATAGGTTTAAACGTTTTTAAACATTCTAACGTTTGTACCTGAAAGTGCAGTAAACTTTTAATCATATTGGTGGAAGCAACTACTTATGTTATTTGAATTATTACTACACAAGAACTGTGCACTTTATGTTTTTATTAATATAGTAATTTCTTATGTTCTAGGTAGTTTTCACTCCTTGTAGGAGGTTATAAGTCATCTTGAGCTGGGTTTGTATGTGTTATGGAGGAAGCATAATGCTATTATGGAGGAATTTGACTTGAGCTGGGCTTTGCCTTAATGAAGGTGGTCCGGAGGAATCTGACGATTTGAAAGTTGAAGCATGAGAAAGTTGCCGACAGTTTTGATGGTGCTGCTTGACTAGTGGATTGGATTTAGATATATTTGGATATATACATGTATTTGGATATTTTTTGAATTTTTTTAATTAAGATGGTGATACTATGTACTTTTGGAATATTTAATTCGAAAAGAATGTTTCAAATTTTTGTTAAATTTAATAATTTTTGTTGTCTGGTTCGAAATGAATGTTTGGAATCAGTCAGTATTGACTATTTCTTCTTATAACGGTGATATATATATATATATATATATATATATATATATATATATATGAAAGCAAATGATCTCTAGCCTAGCGGTTAAGAGAGATGCATGCGGCCCAAGTGGTCAGGAGATCGATTCCCGGTGGGAGCGTTCGCTATAATTACCTATTTCTAAAAGAAAATGTAAAAAAACATGTGTGTGTGTGTGCGCGCGCGCGTGCGCATTATATCGATAATAGTTTGAAAAAAATGTTACATATAGATATAATATTTATAACGCTTTGAAAATAAGTGATATATATATAAAACTTATTCATAGCAATTTGGAAATTAAGTGTTATATATGTTCGTCTTATTTATAACGTTTTTAGGAAAAATTGTTATATATATGAAGAGAGCATTTATAACGCTTTTAGAAATATTTATAACACTGGTTTTCATAATGCCAGTGGACTTACAAAAAAATGTTACAAAAAGTCATTTATGACAGTATTTAGCCGTCATAAAAAGGTATTTTTGTAGTAGTGCCATTTGAATATATATAACAAATTTTATTTTTTTTCAACTATTTTTTACATAATTTATTTTTTAAAAAATTAAAATGGACCGTGATATACATACGATTTAGACAGCTCACTTTTGAGCCGTTTTGAAGTCTCATTATATATTCAGTTATATCTCTAGTTTGACCAATTCACGGGCCATTCCTAAAAGTTTCCAGATAGACGACATGGGACAATTTCGAATCAAAATATAGAATCTTTCGATATCAAAAGAGAAATAATTATTAACAAATTATTAATATTTTAGAAAATATATTTTACACATTTCTAGACATAATTTTAAATATTTATAATATTGCTGGTTAGTTGGTCTTTTTCGTTCATTTTTTTGTCAAACTGACCAGAAAATAGGTCCCAACGTCAGTATCGATTAGCACTAGATATTGGTTAGTATTGAATTAAGACATGTCAAACTGTATCGATAACGATCGTATTGGTCGGTATTGGCCAATACTGCAAACTTTGGCATATGCCCACCCGACCATGTTCGTGGCGTTAAGTTTTTACATGTAAAGTTGTGGGCTTGTTTGAGGGATATAAATTGTTTTATTTTTGTCCGGTGTTTATATACTCCGGGTGAGCAATATTTGTAACTGAGATTTTGGCTTGAATAGTTGTCCTGAAACTTAACTCGTCAATACTTAGCTTTAAAAAAACGACAAATTAAGTAAAGAAGACAAATAATCATACGAGTGATGGCCAAATATGCAATCATCTTTAGCTTGGACACCATAAGTGTAAGTTGGAGAGTTCTCATCAATATATTGGAGTCCATTCTGGATTTGGTAACAACATACTTGTGGAATTTAAATCTAATTAAATATTTGATTTGGTTAGATTTAGATGTACATAATTGGTGTTGTACTATTTTAGATATAATAAGATTCTTATTTTAGGAAATCCTATTATGATCTAAAATATGTTAATTGATGGACTTTTTTTAGGTGTAATAGGATTCTTATTTGAGAGCTTCCTATTTAAGAAATCATATTATGACATAAAATAGGATTTTCTCATCATATATATATGGGGTGAGGGTGGAGACACAAAAATAATCACAAAGCACAAAGTGGAGATTCGAGGTGCTCGTCCACAAAAAAATTTAAGAGAAAGTCAGTACTTTGCTCTAAGGGCTGCTTCATCAAAGACAGAAGGAAGAAGAAGATCTAATCAAGGAGTCATCAACTTCGGTTAGGAAGATTGCTACGGGTCGGTGAGTGATCTCAATTGTAATCTTCTGCTTTTTCTTCTTGAGAGTGGTGAGAGATTGAACCTATTAGGGCAAAGGGTTCAACGTGAGTTCTGCCAATCTTATCATTTCATCTGAGTTATTAAATGTTGTAATTTGTCCAGGCGACGTACATCACCGCCGTATACTTGTCTTCATCTTGTGCTTGGTGTCTATTAGACGTGGGTCGGTTTTGATCAGGTTGGTTGGCAAACGCTTCCGCACGCGCCCAACGATTGGTATCCGAGTGAAGGTTCGGTTTGTTCTGGTCTGATACCCAACAATTGGTATCAGAGCTTTGGAGGTTCTGGCAACCATGTCTACGGAGCAGATGAACACTCGTATGATCACCCTCACAGGGGAAAACTGGGCGATTTGGAAACCAAGGATGGAGGATCTACTTTGGGACAAGGACTTGCATGGTCCATTGGAGGGCGACAGCGCAAAGCCAACGGACAAAGCTGCTGGAGACTGGAAACGACTGGATCGAAAGGCCGTTGTATTCATCTGCCAATGGTTGGATGATTCGGTGTTTTACCACGTGTCCATGGAGAGTTCAGCAAAAGCATTGTGGAAGAAGCTGCATTCGCTGTACGAAAGAAAGACGACTGGCAATAAGGCGTTTCTTATTCGCCAACTCGTCAACTCGAAGTACACGGAGGGTTCCCCAGTGGCACAACATCTGAACGAGGTTCAGGATATCATCAATAAGCTGTCTGCGATGAAGATGGTGATTAATGATGAGCTTCAGGCCCTACTGCTCTTGAGTTCTCTGCCAGAAAGCTGGGAGACGTTGGTGGTGTCGGTGAGCAACTCCGCTCCTGATGGAGTTGTCACGATCGAGACAGTCAAAAGTAGATTGTTGAATGAGGAGGTCCAATGCAAGCAAGTGGAATCGTTGCAGGAGTCCGCTTTGGTGGCTTCCTACGGAAAGAAAAGACCCAAGTCACAGGCGAGAACATGGGAGAGTTCTCGGAATCTTACGATTGTGGACCACAAGGAGGGTTGCTATTACTGTGACGAAATGGGTTATATCAAGAGGAACTGCATGAAGCTCAAAGCCGAGAAGGCCAAAGTCAAGAACGATCAGGAGGATCTTACGACGTTTGGAGATATCATCATCGCAGCGACCGATACAGAGGAACCTTGTGGCATGTGTCATGATGTCGACTGGGTTATAGACACGGGGGCATCGTATCATGCCACGCCATATATGAGGATCTTTACGTCATACGGACAACCCCAGCTAGCATCGGCGACTGGAGAAAGAGGGAGGGAGTGGGGGCGCGCATGGCGAGAGGAGCAGCGACGCACGCGGCGGGTGACGACAGGAGAAAGTGGGGGAGGGGGGAGCGGGGAAGCGGGGGAGCAGGTGCGCGAGCGTGGCAGGGATGAGCAGCGTCGCGCGCGGCGGAGTCGGCTAGAGAAAGAGAGGGGGGGAGCAGCGGGGGAGGGGGTGGAGGAGTTATCGAGGTAGAAGACAACATATGAAGGGGTATCGAGTCACGAGATTTTCTACTACCTATGGACGCTATAACTTACCAGACATCAGTGGCTCAAACTCTACGTAGAGAATCGGCCCTTAAAATTCCTAATGGCAAGATGGTGTAACAAAACGAAGTACACTATCAAAACCTCGACCCTATTAGAGTAGACTTGCGGTGTTGTATCCGTGTCGCGTCTTCTGTGTTCATATGGATATTTCCATAACGTGTCTTATCTAAGTATCTAGAATTTTCTCTAAACTCCTGTAACTGGAGAAAGTACCGAAAAGAGACATAAGACTCTGGATGACAAAAGTCAACGGATCGAGGCATTGAGTCACGGGGGCGTATTATTTCTTGCATTTATAAAAATTGTGAGAGTTGGAAGCAGTAGACCCAAAAGACATGTAATACAACGTCCACAAAATTTTCGTATTTACCGTCGGACATCTAAAAAAAAATCAGTGTATACTAAATTTCTGGTTGATCAATGGTGAGATAAGTGACATCTTCTTAGGGTATGCTTGACAATTGTAAGAATAGTGGTTATAAGGTGTTCTTAGAATATCGGTTATGAGGTTCCGAATTTTGTTGGTTTTAAGTTGCGGCTTTTAAACCAGTCAAATCCATGCTTGGTAATTCACTAACGAGCTGTTGTGAAAGATTTTTAAATGAATAAAATTAAATAGGAAATGGTTAGCAGTTACAATTGTATATTTTTGGTGAAGATATAAATAGAATAAAATAATAAAACCGTTCAAAATCCATCAATTTGGAGTGTTTATAAAGCCACAAAAAATTGTATTACACCGACTTTGGACGGTTTTTGAGCCAATCAAAATCAGTGTTCCAAAAAAATTAATAAATAGAAATTTTTATAAATGGTCGGTTCAAAAATACTGCAGAACTGGTGAAATCACGGTTACGAAGTAGACCCTTAGTGATTGTATTATTTGGACTTTGTAATACTTAAATTTTTTAAAATAGTAACGAGAGGGACTGGATTTGGTGCATGACATTATTTGGAACATATATATATATATATATATATATATATATATATATATATATATTATTTTGAACCCCATCTAATGGGTTGTTGGAGCCGGCCCACTAATAACGATTAGAAAGTTTCCAACCCCGCTCCGCCCAGAAAGAGAAAAGAAAATCACAGAAGTGCCATAGAAACCCTACCGCGCTCTCTCTCAATCAAAACCCTAGCTTTCTCTCTCTCCCTCTCTCATTCAACAATGGGGAAGAAGTTCATCGACAAAAAGAAGTCCGCCACTTTCCAACTCCTCGCCCGCAACTCCTCCTCCTCCACCACCGCCACCTCTGCCACCGACCGCGTCTTCGTCCGCGTCGACAATAACCCCTACTCCATCCCCGCCCTCGAAGAGTTCGCCGAAGAGGACGAGGAGCCCGAACAGCTCGTCGATGACTCGATCTTCGTCGACGCCCCCGACGACACAGACGACGAGGGAAGCCTCCCTCCACCGTGGACTGGCGGAGGAGTCAGCGGTGGTGGCGGAGGTACACGTGGATCGCTGCCCGATCAACTGAGGAGGGAGATTCTGGAGCTGGGGTTCCCCGACGATGGATTAAACTACCTGCTCCATCTCCGGGAGATCAGGAACTCCGGCGGGGGCTCCGCGTACTTGTCACCCCCAGTTTTCACAAACAGGGATATTTTGGTAATTTTCCACTTTAAAAATTATTTTGAAATTATTTATTTATTATTTGTATTATTTTGGGGTTATTTGAATCGGGTTCGAATTTCAACTCGTTCCGACTTGTTTTGACTTGTTTCGGGGACCCGGGGTATTTTGACCTTAGCGGGCCCATACACTAGCTAGCCATGGCCCACAATATTACCATCAAAAGTTAGAGAGATTTATCATGACTCCATGGATTAGGTTAGAGCTAATTAGAACACTAGATTTACATTTTTAACCCTTAAACCCTAAGCAACCTTGTGTAGGACTAATAGAACAAATAGGAGGGCAAACTTGTAAATACCAAAAGGGGTCCTTGGAGTGCCTTGGCCGGCCACTAGAGTAGGGAGTGGGGAGGAGAGAGAAAACCATTTCCATTTCATTCTCATCCACTTTTTCTTCTTCTTCTTCTCCAAAGGCTCCATCCACTTTTGAAGCTCACCATTGATTTCTTCTCCAAACTTGGTAATTTCTTCTCCAAATCTATTTCTCTTCTCATGTAGATTGGTTAGGAATCCATTAGGGATGATTCCCATGGTGGTGTCCCCATTAGAGACCATTTTTGTGTCCTTTAGATATTTCTAGGGGTGTCCACATGTAGGATTGTGTCCCAATAGGAAAAACCCTCTTTTGGACACATGGATATTGTTTTAATATTGTTTTTGGGTTGTTCTCATTAATATTTCAGATTTTGATATGTTTTAGGATGAGTTTTTCCATGTATCAATAGGTATCATATTCATTCCTATATATATATATATATATATATATATATATATATATATATATATATATATATATATATATGGTGAATATTGTGTGGTGTTTTGGTGTAGGGAAGGAGCAACACAGGTTCGGCCATGGGAGGCCATGGGTGTGTGTGGATACCTATGGGTTCATACCTATTGGTCTTTGTATATATAAATATATATATAGAGATATATATATATATGTGGTTTATATATGGGATATATATATATTGTGTTGTGTGTGTCTTGTGTGGGAATGGAAATGGGTAGCAGGTTGGCCAAGTCTTGTGTGTGAGTGTTTGTGTATTGGAGGGTGAGAGTGTTAGATGTAGAGGAGTGCTTGGAGGGTGTTTGAGTGAATGAGGGATAGAGAGGTGGAGAGGAGAATAGACGTGAGGGAGTGAGAGTTTAGAGGGGGGAGGGGGTAAGAGTGGTGTTGAAGGGGTGGGAACCCTGCTGCACACAGCAGCAGGTCAGCAGCAAACTGCTGCCCCTTCCTTAGCAAAACAGCCCCCCCTATCAAGCCACATAGCTGTCCTTAACTCCCTCATGTTCAGCCCCAAAACCCCACCCTTGGCAGCCACTTAAAACAGTCCATTGGACTGAAAACCAGTCCCATTTAACACACAATTTCAGCCCCCTCTTTCCCTTCCAAACAGCCTTTGTATACCCCCCTATGACTGTTCCTTAGCCTTCATTTCAGCCCAAACAAAACCCCTACCTGCTGTCCTAACCAAGCCACATTGTGGCTGTCCATAACAGCCTGAATACACCACCACAAAGCCCTCAAAAATCAGTCCTTGAACACCAAAAATCTGTCCATTATTGCCTTCCAAATCAGCCCATAATTTCCAATGTGTGTGTGTGTATATATGTGAGATAGTGTGTGTAAGGAAGCCTAGTATATGTAGTGATGCCTATAGGTTAGCCTAGTGTCTAAACCTATTAGGAAACTTATAGAGAAGTCTATGAGAGGGAGAGGTGTCTTGTGAGTGTTGTGTATGAGTGGTGGGGTGAGTGTGGTATAGAAAAGGGTAAATTCATGACATAGGATAGGTAATAGGGTAAACCTATACCCCGTATCCTAACATGGCCTAGATACTTAGGATACCCAAATTTTTTGGTAGGTAAAACTTGGATAGGTTGATATCTAGCTACCCTAAGGAGCCTAGGCTAGTGCCATGGGTATTGGCGGGGTTTCATTGGTTTTTGGCAAGGTATCGGGATTTACCTTAGAAGGGTAAATGCTAGTTTTGCCTAGAAATAGGATATTAGTGTTAGAAGCCTAAGATGGTGTTAGAACTTGATCCCCGTGGTTGGTAATGATCAAATATGATACTCTAAGACTAGTTTTGACGTCGGTTGACCTTTTGACCAAAAGTCAACAAAAGTCAACCGAGAGTCAAACTTAGCCTTAAAGCGACCCGATTTGACCGAAACCAACCCAGAGTTGACCAGTTGACTGAAAGTCAACAGTTGGTCAACATTAGACCAGTTTGACCTAGAGTTGACCTAGAGTTAACCAGAGTTGACCAGAGTTGACTTTTTGACCAAAAGTCAACTGTAAGTCAACCGTTGATCCCGATTGACCTAGTTTGACTTGGAATGACTCCCAGTGACCTAGTATGACCTAGTATGAACCAGTATGGCCTAGTATGACTCAGTTTGACCTAGATTGACCTAGTTTTGACTTAGACTTGCATTCATGACTTGTATTGGTTTCCTTTTCAGTATTTAGTCCTGTTTGACTCATAGTATCTTATCTTAGGTCTGTGATCGCTCTGAGCGTCTGTTCACTCTATCAGCTCAGGACCACAGGCGAGTACATTCACTGATAGTTTTTATTGTCTTGATATCTACTATATCCGATTCAGTCGTAGTGTCTTACTAGATTCTCGACACGATAGTTCACGGACTAGTATTATCGGATTCCGGTCATAAGATGTTATTCCTGGGTTCTTGGGATACTGGTACTTGCTTGGTCTTGATTCTTGTACTTGTATTGAATCCGATTCCGGAAGAGGACTTGCTCCCCTCTTAGGGAATCCCGCGTCATGACGTGCTATGACCGGATCCATTTATACTATTCGGGGATGAGGGAATTATTAGGGGTTATGTGATCAAGCCTTCCTGTAACTATACATTGCTAGCATCACCCTCGCCTCACGTAGGATGTTGCAGACACCCATTACCAGTTATCCAGGTTGGACGGCATAATTTTCCGTTGAGTACACCGCGAATTGCCGGGCCAAGTGGATAACCAGCTCTTGCTTACCTAGCCGATCACATATCGCTCTAATAATTCAAAACACCTTTTTACTTTAATTGTCATGTCTTATATTCCAGTTTCAGCTTTACTTACTGTACTTTCACCATGCTATGATTCATTCTCATATGCTCTATCTGTCTTTTATACTGTACCTTGGTTATGGGACTAAGTTCTGTTTGAAAGAAGGGTTACAACCCCGGTCCTTGTTTGGTTTAAGGGTTGTAACTCGGCTTTCAAATGGTTCCCAAGTCGCCATTATCTTTGTCTTGTATTTCATTATTACTGTCTCTTATAGTATTTCTCAATTCACATGGAACTGCTGTTGGTGTTTGTACTTGCTCATTTTCCTGACAGGATACCGTTGACAAATTTTACAGATGATTTAGAGGCTGATTGTCCGACTTACTACGGGATAGAGTCTGATGGACTTGACCTAGACAGGGGCTTAGTGGTAGAGCCTCTTGACTTCGCTCATCCCGAGTAGCCTAGTTCTAGTTAGGTTTGCCTGGCCTGCGTGCCAGCTAGTTCATTTCTGTTGTAGTATCTTTATACTTATTATTATTCTGAGACTCTGGATTTTGTGTTAGCTGTGACTTGTGGATTTCTGGACTCGTTTCCTGTTTATCTATCATATCTCTTTTCCATGCTTTCTACCCTAGTTTTGATTTATGTGATTGAGACAGTATTGTTTTGTTCCTCCGTTCGGAGTGTATATACTGTACAGGTACATTTATCTGTTTAGTCATAGTATTTACAGACCCTATATACAGCGTTCTACCGCCGATTCTGCGGCGTAGGCTGGACGTAACCACGTGCTCGTGCCCCTCTTCAGGGTGCGGGTCGTGACAGTACTACCACAACAGTAAGGCAATGCTCGATAAAGTGCAGCTCGACGTGAAGGTCTGCTGTGAATTATGTTTTTTGATAATCGATTTGGATTAGGGTTTATAGTTTCGCGAAAAGTTGAAATCTTTGTTGGGGAGGTGACCGTTATTTAGAGAGTTTCATTTGAAATTTCCGATCTGGTGATAAGATCGAAATTGGGAAAATTTAGGAGTCAAATGTAGAATTCTAGCCTATAATTAAGTTGGTGAACTAGGGTGAAAATGTAAAATTCTAGCATGCCAACTATAATTACGGAACTTTAGCTAGAAATTCTGGAACTCATGGTTCTGAATCTTCTGATATGAGTTGTTGAAACCATAGCTCACTTGAGTGCCAGGGGGCTTTTTGGGCCTAGGAGCAAAGTGCAAAACAAAAGGTGCAGATTTGGAAAAAGTGGGTGAAGTGCAAAAAATCCTCGCAAGATTCACATTTTTAGCAAAAAATAAATTGAGAATAAATATTTTGATCGATTCAACTCCCATTTTGGGTACTTTGATCAAATTACCCCTCTGTTCCATTAGATGTTGCAATTCGAATTAAGTCAAATTTTGAGTTAAGCATTGTCACCAGAGTACTTGGCGTGAAGAAGGTTGAACATTAAGTCACTAGAGTACTCCATATGTTTGACATTTTAAGAAGAAGCTGCAAGCAGTACCATGGTTAAATGCTGAGTTCCTGCTCTATATATAGTCAATGTGTTTAGCTTACTACAACATTTTTTTCCAGATATTTGCCAAGTTATACATTTTTCTTCTTCTTTGAGAACATGTAATACAAACACACGTTTAAGATAAGATATCTGTATTAATGGTTATTATTAGCCAACAAAACTAGATCAAACTTTTGTTTTGTCATCATCCTGGTTTATTCCTTTTTTTTTGTTGTGGTTGGGATTGTTTTACTGTTATATCCCCTCAATTTGACTCGAGCCTATTATTTTTGCGAAGAAATGCAGTTTATTTAATGAATATAAAGTGTTAAGCTGATTGTTGTTGAGACTTATTAGGTCGCATTGTGTCACGATCCGATCCCAAATAATTGGGTCGAACCGGATCATGCCCAGCCTGCACCGTTGTTGAGACGGCGGCAGTAAGCTGTTCCAGTAGCAGGTAACCATACAACAACAACTATAGTTGTCACAACATCGGGAAATGAAACTTTATTAAACTTGAAATTTAAATACAAATGGAAAAATGTTCTGAAATGAAATAACAGAAATGAAAATAACAACAATGCAGAAAAAGAAAAACTATCTATCAGCCAGATCATCGGCCTCAGTCCCAACGTCCTCCGATGGGGACTCTGGCAGCACTACTGGGTACATGACAGGGTCGTAGTAGCTGCTGATTAACAGCTCAGCATTCTCAATGTCCCCTAAAAATGTATCTCCAGTCAGGAGGATGCAAAGTACAATTCATGCTAATTTAACAATTAAATTAAATAATAGAATCATGCAGTTTTAAACAGTTTAAATATGAACAGTTTTCAGCAGTAAAAACAGTGTGATTTGAACAGGCAATGAAATATGACCGGCTTGGGTTTGTTACAGTAAAGGATAGGAGATTTGTTACAGTAAGGTCATACTCATTACACTATTCCCCCAGTCCCCAGTAGTTACAGTGCTCTCAGAGAGAGTTTCGTGTTTGCATCGTGGTTTAAACTTGCAGTAAAACGATTAATTAAATAACTGTAAACTAACACAAACTATACTTGCCTCAAAGGATTTGACTGGAGAGGTAGAAGACTTCGAGACAGGAAATCAGAATCGTCCTCGAATTCCTACATTCGAGAAATTGACTCAGATTCCAGGTTTACCAATCTAGCTACGCTAGTTAAAATCTCTATTTGTGTCCTAATCTAATTTTAATTCTTTAATTAACAAAACACGAAAACACGATTATTTGTGCGTTGATTTAGTTCAAGGGAAAAAGATCGTTTTAAATTTTTGAATTCGGAAAACTTCGTCGATACCAGATTAATTATTAAAACTTGGTATTTTCATAGTTTATAAATATAAAGCTAATTTTCTTATTTAGTGAGAAATACATGATTTTTAATTAAATAAAAACTTGTCAATTTTAGGTAAGAAAATCTTAATTATTTTTATACGAAAATATTTTTTATTTATTTTACTCGTTTAATACAAAAACTCGTAAAACCAGAAATAACTAAAATCTACGCTACCAATTACAGTTACAGACCACAGCCAGCTGGGCTTATGCCCATTACAATTTATTTACATAAATTAAAATAAGACAAAACTGTCGTTAGTCCTAAACTTTAAATATGAATAAAATATGTTCATAATTAAATAGTAAAAATAAAGATAAAATATAGAGTCTCAGATATGGTCCAATCCTCAACTGGGCTAATGCCTCAACGTCCTGGCGAAGCCAGTTTCGTTTGCACTTAGCCGGGTCCATTGACCGATACGGTCGTCATCCAAATCCAAATATTAAATAAAATTCCGAAATCCGTTTTAAATTCATTTTTAAAATAATCTAGAATTTACGAAAAAATCTGGCAGCATCTCCTCTGTTTTTGGTCAACCCAAAAACTGGAAAATAGCGCCGATACTTTCCTGCAAATCCCAAACCAGGGAAACCCAAATATGTATATATATAATAATCCACAACCAATCCACAGAATAATCGGAACGACCCGAATAATTTTCGGAAGTCCGATTCCAACCCAAAAACTCACAGAACGCTACCGGGAAAATCCGGAAAGCCAAAACATACCAAAAACCAATTCTCGAAATATTCCGAAAATCCAAAATAATCCACAGAACCTTTTCAAAGGTTCCGAAAAAATACGACGTCGCTAAAACCGAATTCCCAAAGGAAATCGGGGACCATTTCTCATCATAGACTATATGAAAAAGAGACGGAACAGGAGTTATACCTCAGGTTGCTCGGCTAGAGCTCTCAGATGAAAAATAAAGAAAGAAATAAGAGTTCCGAACAGCAAAGCAAAACCGGGACAGCGTCCAAACTGAAATCTAGCTCCTGATCGGGAACAGAAAGTCCCAGAACGCGAATCGGGGCGCTGGGACAGCAGCGAACAGCAGCAACGCTGCCACAGAACAATGGATCAGGGCATGCCGGGACGACGCGGAAGCGGGGAGCTGAGATAGGGCTCGGGCGCCGGGGCTGGAGTCAGCGAAGTCGGGCGCTGAGCCTCGGCGTCGGGGGGGAGGCCGACAGGGGTGTCGGGCTCGCGGGGCGCGCTGGGGTGGAGGCCGGAGGGGCTCGGCCAGAGGGGGCGAAGGGGCTAGACAGGCGCGGCCGGGCCAGGGGTCGCCGGCGGGTGCGGCGTCGGGTCAGGAACTTCCGGCCAACGGGCGCACAAGGGGGCGCGAGGCCGGCGGGTGTGGGCGCCGAGGAAGTCGGGCGCGGGGAGCTCGGCCACGCGGTGTGGCACGAAGGCTGGCGTCGGGAAGAGGGTCGGGAGAGTGAGGGGTTGGAATTGAACGTGTGGAGAGAGGGGAGTGTGCTGTGGAGAGGAGAATAAGGGGGAGGAAGAATAGGTTGCACGCTGGTCCAATTTGGACCAGCTCATATGTAAAAATATCTTTTTTTATTTTTTTTTAAGTTAATACTAACCAAATCTGGATTAAAAAGGAATTGGGTTCGGGCTCGGGTCTGGGTTCGGACTCGGGTCTGGATTTGAACTCAAAAATCCTTGTTATATTATTTTCGAAAAAAATTTAACACTTGAAAAATATAATAATAATAATAGTAATAATAACATAATACTAATAATAATTAATACACAAGAAATGGGTTTCACACATTGTGCTTTATCATGACCGTCATCAAAGTCTTTTTGTTTTAGATTTTAGAATGTCGATACAAAGTAGTTCTTTATCTGAGTTAGGAAGTATTTTTATAATGTTGCTAAGCAATTTCTAGATCACTAGTGTGTGTGAGCAATCGAGCTCATGAATTACTCCCTAGCGAGCTCTGTTTGGGGATCTGGATGGCGGTAAAAAGAAGAAGCGGTAAAGTCACTGGCCAAATAGTCACATAGTTTAATCAGGTGTAGTAATAATTACTAAGGGTAGAAAAGGAATAACTTTTTTCTCTTGAGAGCATAAAGTATTAAAAGTAAATAATAGATTATCTAAAATTTCTCCTACCTACTATTTCTCCACCTATTCCATCCCTAAAGCTGTCACTAATGGATTATCTAAACATCAAAGAGCTATTTCTGGTATGGAACAGATGATAACAGGAAGAAAATTCACTACATATCTTGGTCTTCTTTTACCATACCTAAGTTTCAAGTTGGACTTGGAATTCGAGATCTACATATAATCTATCGCTCTTGCTTAAACTGTCATGGAGATTCATCATTGATTCAAACTCTATATGGGCCAAGCATTTTCGAAGCAAATACCTCTACTCATCATCCTTTTGGTCGGCCAGACCTTCACCATCTTCTTCCTGCATATGGTGTATTTTGAGAAGCAAAGAATTTCTTCACGGTAATGTTACCTGGTCAGTTCACCACAAAAATTCATCGATTTAGCGACGGCTATATCCGTCAAAAATTCGTCGGTAAATGTAATTACCGACGGATGGTCGACGGATATTGGTTAAAAAAGGTCGTTGGGAAAAGCTTCGTCGCTAACTACAATCCGCCGGCAAGTTGTCGTCCGGTGACGAATTAGCGACGGACTGCCGTCAACAATACTCGTACAATTTGCGACGACTCGCCGACGGATTATCGTCAAATCACGTATCAAAATAAGTAATGATGTATCACTTATCACAGACATATCCGTCGCTATTTGGTCGGTAAATACGTATCAGGGAGTTTCTGATACGCAAATTTCGTCGCCAATTGGTCGCGAATGGTCGCTATGTTTTGACGGATTCGCGACGGAATATCCGTCGACCCGGTTCTGTGAATTATTCATATTTCCAGAACTTTGGCGACGGATAATCCGTCGTTATTTCGTCGTGAGTCGTTGCTAGACCGTCGATAATCGGTCGGCCTTATAGCGACGGATTATCCGTCGCCAATATCCGACGAAACATTGTGTGTTTTACCGACTACTAGTGACGGTGTACCGACTTAATATCCGTCGACCCTATCCTGTAAATCTTTCATAATTTTAGAACCTTGGCGACGGATAACCCGTCGGCTTTTAGTCGCGCATCCGTCGCTAACTGGGAATCCTCCAGTTAGCGACGGATAGTCCGTCGGTAATTGGTCGCCAGTCTGTCAATAGCTGGGAATGTTTTGAAAAAATAGAGCATAAAACTGGACATTTCCAATATACACAATTCTAATATACAAAACATACAAATAATCCGTACACAATTCTAATATACACAATTCTAATATAAAAACACACAAATAAACACACAAAACACATAAATAATCCCAAGCATTCAATTTGTTCACACAAAACACACAAATATTCAATATTTAAACACAAATATTCAATATTCAATAAAAAGGAAAATCGTCTTCGGCCTCAGCAAAGACAGCAAGTCAGACGATAAATCCTCACAGCCAGGGATCATGGTTGCGCTGGGGCATGTACCATTCTCTCAGCCACTTTGCATATGAAGGCTCAATCTGGTTGAGGTCTTCTGTAGGGACATGGAGGTCAGTCCCGATGCTACTACTCTCTGACGGTGGCTCCTCCTTAACTTCAACCTTGGGAGCATTCTCTTTCCTGATGGTCATCGGTTCTTCCTTGATCTCGACCTTTGGTAACACCTCTGTAGGACCGTTGAGCACCTCTAGAGGGGGGTGAATAGAGTGTGTGTGCAGCAGAAAATAATCACCAATTTAAAAAATTAAAGTTATAACTATGGCAGTAAATAAGAAACAATAAATAAATGTAGCAAGAGATAGAGAGATCAAACTCAGTGACACAGCGATGTATACTGGTATCCCTCTGAGAGGACTAATCCAGTTTCGAGTACTCTTGCTCGATGTCAATCCACTAAGGCACAAGATAATTGAGAGCTTGCAGTCTCTTACAACACCGTGCTTGGTGACAAGTGCACGACCAACTTCACAACACCGTGCTTGGTGACGAGCGCACGATCGGCTCCACAACAAGGATAGTTGATGTACTTGAAATAACCTCTTTACAACTCTTGAACACCAAAAGAATCTAGATCAACGTATATATTACTGGCTTTTGGCTAAGAGAAATATTGGTGTGATTTGAAAGCTTTAGAACGATTGAAAACACTTATTAAGTAGAGAAGAGAATATGAAGAATGAATGAGTGATTTGAAAAAAACTCTATTCTATTTATAGGTGTTTTCTGGGACTGAACTCGGGCAGAGTTCTGATGCAAATATTTCGCATATGCACGTTGCATACAGATTTGGAGGCAACTGACATTTGAATTCAAACTGACCGAACTCGGACAGAGTTCGGACCGAACTCGGGCCGAACTCGGTTTTGAGTTCCGTCTAAAGGAATGTAACACCCAATTTTCTAAATGAGGGTACTTTTAAAATTTTACGATTTTAATTATTAAAATATGATATTAAATAATATAATTTTTGGTGATTTTTAATTATTTTTAAAACTATTAAAAATCATGACTTGTGATTTTGATGTGCAGCTAGTGAAACCGTAGAGACTGTCTACCCTAGAGCCTAACCATGTGATTGAGATTTTTTTATTTATTATTTTTAGCCTAGGGGTAATTTGGTCATTTTGACTTATTAGAATTATTTAATTATTTATTGGATTGACGATTGTTGATTTGACTTTTCATAGGTGTGACTTTGGAGACCAACCTACATGTTGACTTTGACCATAGTGACTTGGCTAGCATGGTGGGACCCTAATCTAACTTAACTCGACTTGGTTTTGACTTGAGTGACTTAGCTCTTGAGAAATTAGGAAGGAATTTAATTGTTGGACTTAAGGCTACGGTAGAGAGCCCATTGCTCATGTGACTTAGCCCAAAGCCCACTAACTAGAAACCCTAATCCTAATTTTATCCTTTATGACCAGCCACTAGGTCATTCCCAACCCTATAAAGTCATCTCCTCCATGTTCTTGCTTATTTTGTAATGTTTCAACATTTTGAAGAAGGATAGGTATAGAAATCTTCCTCAAGCCCTAGTTTCTTCATTTTAATTCCTTTTCACCTCTAGTCTTTCGCATTAGTTCCTAATCCAGCTCTATTTCATGTCCATGGAGAGAAACCTCAGGTTTGGAGTAATTTGGAGCATTGGGCTAGCAAGGAGGAATCCTCATTTTAGGAGTTTTCTTGAGGAAGAACAACCATTAGGTAACCCTATCTAAACTCATTAGATTTTCGATTTCTTTGCATATTTGCATAGCCCTAGGTGTCCCCTAGCCGTAGGTATTGGATTTGTGTCGAGTCGTGTCCATTTCATGTTCGTATCGGACACGTATCAACACCTTGGTATAAGTGTTTGATGAAATGCCACTCTCATGATTATTTTACTATTTTTGAAATGTAATTGATTGAATTTGTAGTGCTATGTGTCGTGTTTAATTTTGTGTTGTATTGATTTGGGTTTAGTGTCGTGTCGTGTCAGCACAAGGACACGAACACGCGCGCAGCAGGCTGCGCACAGTGCCCTGCTGCTCGGGCACTGTAGCAGACACAACACAGCTTGTATGGACACAAATTTTGTGGACACCTAGGCCACGTGTCTGACATTGCACTGACCAAATTTTAGGTAATATTATCGGGTATATTGAGAGAAAACCTACCTCACGGAATTTGCACTATCACGCACACGTGCGAACAGTGGCTCCTGACACGGGCTTCGTGTCCCTCGTAGACACGTCATGGTGATGTGTCAGGGACACGAATGTGTTGCCCTATGTTGGGCAAACACAGGGACATGAGCACAGGGCCTCGTGTGTCTTGTGTCGTATGCACGAGGCCACGACACGCGTGCACGATGATTGTGTACGCAGTTTTGTGTCTGTGTAATGTTTGGTTGTTTTGACACGTTTGTGTCAACTTGGTGGACACGTTTGGTTGTGACTGACACCAACACTTATGTATCTTCATTACCAACCATTAAATCGAATTATTAGTTGTGAATTCAATTCAAAAATTGGGTTTTCCTATTTTTCTGATACATAATTACTGTTTTGTCATGTTCCAATTTTAAACCCATTCTGCACTGATTTTTGATGTTAAGTTGCCAAGTTGGATTCATGTACTTGTGTGATGGTCTACTGAAATGTTGGTGCGATTGGTTTGATGTTAACAAATAGGAATTTTCGAATTTAGTTTAAGGATTGATTCATGAACTGTCGAATTGGTTCTCAGGTTTCCTGAGAACCAATTTCTGGATATTGAAACACTAAATTCCTGAGATTTCCTTTTTTACAATGTTAGCCTGAGGATCTAATGTGTTCAGCTGAGATTTAGTTGCAGTAGGAGTTTATGGTTGCATTGATAATGGCTTTCGAAATTTCTTTTACTTTAAGCTATCAACTGAATTGATATGGTTAGCTGAAATTGAGACAATACTGACTCATTACACACACACACATCACAACACATGCCACACTCTACTGCCATTCCATACATCCCTAATAGCTAATGGCACACACTAAAACCTGGAAATGGATAACTGGATATACTGTTTTGTGACTCACAGTAAACCTGAGAATTCCTTTTCTTAACTGAAAACTGAGAATGGGATTTGGAATTTAGTTGAATGTTAGATTGAAATATGAAACTGGGATTTGATTGGGATTTGGTTTCATGACTGAGATGAGCCACACTCCCATAGCTTAGACACCCTAGAATTTCTTGAGATGATGTGCATTCATTGATTCCATGTTACATATTTTCTGAAATTCCTAAGTGTTATACTGTTTCAGTTCCATAGACACATACACACACATGTACAAACTGAAAAGTGGGCTGTTAATAGGAAATCTGAGACACTCATGTATACCCAATTTGACTCACATATTGAACCACACATAACTTATTTTTCCTGTCATATGTACACACTACTACCACATGACACCCTCTAAACACTGAAAACCTGGGACAAGCTGAGATTACACACCCTAGCTACACCACTGATTTGCCACCTATCTGAGATTACACACACATTCACATGCCCCATTGACCCTACCTTTCATCACTCACACACTGGTACACTCTTTACACACAGCCTAAACCTGAAAACTAACCTATGCTGCTACACCCACACAAGCTTATGCCCTTGAACACACACATATATATATGCAACTGAACACTGTTTCCTGTTCCTGAGAGTTTATATTGTTGAACACATATTGCACTGTATCATGCTCATATGCACACACACACACACACACACACACACACACACACACACACACACACACACACACACACATTCAAACCTTCCCATGACATTATACACATTTCCCCTCTCTATCTCACTATATGTACATATAAATATATTATCTAAATGCTTGATATAATAATGTAGCCTATATATATGTGTATGATAACTATATTAACTTAGTATAATATACAATATGTGTGAAATGTGTGTTTAGCCTATATGGCCTATAGCCTATATACATGGCACATAGCCTATGTGTATGGCATGTTTACACCTATGATGAGTGTTGATGACTTGTGTGGCCTTGTATTGTGTGTGTACAAGCTAGGCTAGACTTGGTTAGGCTTAGAGAGACTTCTTGGGCTAGGACTTGACCTAGTTTGACTAGTGTGGTTGACTAGAGTTGACCAAGTGTTGACAATAGTCTAGTTTGACCTAGACAACATACAGATACATTGTAGATTACATTTAGCATCCCCTGTATACATCTTGACTTGTATTGCTCTAACTAGAAGTCAGGTACCTCATCTCGGATAGTACATTTACTTCAGATATTCAGATACCAAGCGAGTACATTCTCTGATCATTTCATAACTTGCTTATAATTATATTTCTGCTCTAGTTTACCTTATTTGATGCCGTCACGATATTATCACAGATTGGTACTATATGGATCCTTTCATGCGATGTTATCCTCCTCGGGAGCATCGGATACATCATGTCGTGTGTTTCATGTACATCGTGTATTCTTCGCTCTCATGTTATTCATGTTTCTCATGTGCTTCATGCTCGTTCATGCATGCTCGTGTACTCTCATGTGCTCTTATGTTCGGTCATGTTTTCCATGTATCTCATGTATAACCTATACTTCATGTGCACTCATTTATGAGCCTTCATGTGAATTTTATGTGCACCCATTTATGGGCCCCCATGTGAACTTCATGTGCACTCATTTATGAGCCCTTATATATACTTCATGTGCACCCATTTATGGGCTTTCATGTGAAAATCATGTGCGTAACATAACTTGTCTGGATCCTTGTGTATTGATTGGGGTATGGGGGAGTATAAATAGTCATGTGAACAATTCCAAAGTAGTATAACCATGTGCGCCTTTTTCGTATATTTATGTGCAAATCAAGCCGTTCATATGTCGACTTTGTACTCTAAATCACTAGTCACTGGTAGCTCTCTACTTATAGTAGATATTTCTATTACAGTTCTCTCTCTATTTACATCATTTACTTCTTCAGTTTTATGTACCGTACTCTCTTGCATGTTTATATTTTCTAACCTGTTATGATCTGCATGAGATGTTTTGTGCTTGCTCCCGTCCTGACTGGACCTGTTGAAAATTTTACAGAGGATGATGAGAAATCCTGCACCCCTTACTTTGGAGCTTGCCAAGATGACACATGCGACCTGGACCCCTGGGGAGGTTCAGGCAGCTGCTGAGAACGATACCTTGCTTAGTATATTTTAGCTTAGACTGTTTTTCCTTTTCATGATTAGTTGTTGTCCTTGATTTCAGAGTTGTATATTTTAGAGATGTTGAGACTGGTAGTTATTAACTTTGATTATTTTACTTCTTGTTGTACCTCAGTTTGAGGATTTTCTTATCTATTCTATCGTGCTATAGTTGTACCTCTGTGTTTGGCCTCTTTTTGGAGAGTATTTCATATTATGTAGTTATAGTTCATGACCTAGAACATCGTTCTACCGCCGACACTGCGGCGTAGGCTGGACACTGTTATGTATTCGTACCCTCACGGTGGGTGCGGGTCGTGACAAGGAATTTCGAAATATTTATCAAAAACTGTTTTCAAAAATAATTTTGAACATTTTGTAAATATGAAATGGGAATATGTAGGTTTTTTTTAAAATGTGGACTAAGATTAACCTAAGCCAGTATTACCTAGTCGATCTTACAATTTAAGTCCTAGACTCAATAAAGATAAAATACAGAATAAATTGTAAAATGACTCGAACTGAATTCCATTGAAAGTAATCTTCAGATTTGATGATATATATGCTTGATGATGCAGTACGACGCTCGTTGATATTGATTTCATATACCCTGAAATGATTAGCAGCAGCAGTTTGTATATTTTGTGTATTGACTTAAGTGCATGTCGATTATTAAAATCGAATGTGACCATGGAATGGGCCAACAATTTCCCCCATTTTGATAATTGACAAACTTGAGTCTATACCAAAATATATCTTAAAAAATAGAACAAAATAAAAGTACCTGAACAAAAGATGGTTGGTTTTGTTTTGGATTTGATTGTATGCTTTTGATTTTTGATTTTTTGGTATGGTACTCTTTCTCCCCCTTTGTCAATAAACAAATGAATTTGGCTCCCACGTAATGTATGAAGCCAACAATTTACAACAAAATCAGACAAAGTGAAGCTAAAGAGATCCATAAACACAGCATAAAGAGATAACTAGTACTGAAATAAAGTGCTGAAATAAAGTACTGAAATGTCTCACAAAAAGTGCAAAGATGCAATCATAAAGTGCTAAATATGTCTAACCAAGAAGTTTAGACATAACAAAATAAAAACTATGTCATAGCAAAAGATCATCGACTAACATCCTATCCACTATCCATCAGCTGAGTCTGCATCACATAGTGGGGTCATCACCGCCATGAGCATCAGGAGAAAAGTAAGCTGCAGTATGATCGAAGTAAGGAAAAGAAGCCTCATCTCCGAACCTAGGACCTGTGAAGCCTGGGTGAGGAAGGATAGTGACTGGATGTGCTGGATCCTGAGAGAGACTCCAGTGAAGATCCGCAATCCCGTTTCGCAACACCTAAGCCTGGTAGATGTGGCGAAACTCCGAGTCGAGATAGCTTTGATGACGTTGTGTATATAGAGCAACAAAGTCATTAAATCTCTGATAGAAACCTGGATCAAATCCCGGAATAGGAGCTGGAGGAGCTGGAGCAGCATCAGGAGGAGGGGCCTTAGCACCGACATCTGGAGCAGGCTGAGCTCCAGGAGGCAGAGGTGGAGCAGGATATCTACGAGATCTGATGAGCTCGATGGGAGTGGAGGAGAAGGCACAGGTTTGAAGATCAATATCAAACCTACGAACGATAGAGGCCAGGTGCATAGGATACGCCAGGTTGCGTCCTGCATTTCTGCAGTTCAGCATCCAGGCCATCATAGTCTTGGGAATAGAGAAAGGAATACCAAAATGAATATGGTACATAGCAGATAGCTCTAAGAAAGTAATCTCGTCAGAATATCCTGTCTTAGAAAGGAGAATAGAGAAAATGAAGCGATGGAGTTCATAAAATTTTTGGTTTAGATGTCTAGAAAATACTCTCCTAGGAATGGGGTTTGGATGGCAAATCAATTCCTTGAAAGAGTTAAGGGTGACATCTTCTGGAAATTGGATATGATGAATATCCACAAGAGCCTCACCAACATCAGAAACATGAAAGTATTCGCTGATATCAGTGGCACTAAACTCCAATTCTTGCCCAGCAACGCAAGAATAATAGTTGCCATTTGGTTTTACCTGCAGGTTGCAGTAAAATATATGGACTGCATTGTCAAAAATGTTTTCTGCTACTTCGAAAAGTCTCGGTAGCCTAGATGTTCAAAAGTAGAAGCATACTCAGAAAAAATTGTAAAGTTAACAACAGCTCCATTGTAAATTTTTCGACCGGAGAAAGAATCAAACCATAGGTCAGAATATTCCTTATCAGGAAATAAAGTGGAATCAAAGTCATATGAGCCAATTGGTCTGGCTGGACTAAAAAGACTAGCTGGAGTGTAGTCAGATGAGGAAGATCCAGCTTGTGAAGAATCAACTAATTTTCTCTGACTTTTGGGAGCCATGGATGAAAAAGAAAAGAAAAAAATGAAGTACCTTGAAAAAGGAAGAAGAGAACGAAGTCGAGTAGCTCGCCGGATCTCCTAGAAACAAAGAAGAAGTAGGAAGAAGTTTTTGGGAGGAAGGAGAAGTTTTCTCGAAAGGTTGAGTAAAAATAATGTGGAGAAGAGGGGTTTATATAGGGTCTAGGGCCGGCTGTTCTGTCACGACCCGTACCCTAGAGTAAGGGCACAAGTCGTGGGTACGTCCAGCCTACGCCGCAGTGTCGACGGTAGAACGCTGTCCTAGGTCAATCATCTAACAATATAAAGGTACATGTACAGTATATACACTCCGAATGGAGGTGACATAGCAATATATAGTCTCAATCACATCTATGACAGAATGATAAAATAGAAAGATAGATAGAAAATGCTGAAATAAAAGGATCCACATAAATACAATCAGAGAGTCTAAGTGTCTAAGATATCACAATCCACAGAATCCCAAAATATCAATATACAGTTATCCAGAATGTAATATAAAAGAAAACATCCTAGTCTAGAGAAGTGTCGTCTATTGCTATAGGATCTGGCTGCTGGTCTAAGTCACAGCTGTTATCTAGGGTAGTCCCATAGTAGGTGGGACAGCCAGCCTCGTCCTCATCCTTTGTAATATTTCAACAGGTCCAGTCAGGACAGGAGCGAGCATAGTACATCTCACGCAGTTCATAATGTGACATGATAAATAAATATGCAATAGAGTAAGATACAAGAAACACTGCAAAATAAACATAAAGTAAAAGAGAAGAGCTGTACTATAAATAGATACTATAAATAGAGAACTACAGTGAACTAGTGATTTAGAGTACAAGATGAACATGTGAATGGCTTGAATTTGCACATAAGTAATCTAAGAGTTTGCACATGAGTATACTACTTTAGAATTGTTCACATGACCATTCATACTCTCCCGTACCCCAATCAATACACAAGGATCCAGGCAGATTATGTTATTGCACATGATATCACATGAAGGCCCATAATAGGGTGCACATGACAGTACATGAGGGCTCTGTGAACATGAGAGTACATGAATCACGAGAGTGCACATGAATGGTGAAAGCACCGGAGTACATGATAAAAGTGAAACGCACATGACATACTGTAACCCGATGCTCCCGAGGGGGATAACATCTCATTAAGGGATCCATATAGTACCAATTCGTGTTAAACATCGTGACAACATCAAGTAAAGTAATCTAGAGCGTAAATGTAAATCCTATCAAGTATGAAACGGTCAGAGAATGTACTCGCCTGATACCCTGGATGTCTAGAAGAAAATACTGCCTGAGGAGTGGTGTCTGGCTCCTAACCAGAACAGCACAAATCACAACATATCTAAAATAATGAAATAGACCGCTACAATGCATCTACATGATGTTTGGGGTCAATCTAGGCTAAAGTCAACCTTTGGTCAACTTTAGTCAACCCTAGCAGTCAAACTAGGTCAAACAAAGTTAAACTTGGTCAAACTAGTCTAGATTGGTCAACCCTAGACTATGTCATCTAGGTTATAGGCCATAGGCCATATCTCCTAGGCAAATAGCCATATACTAGGCCAAACACCATATATATATATATATATATATATATATATATATATGTACACATATAGCAATATGTATATCATCCTATAACTTTACTTTACACATATATTCACATTCACTTATAGGTAATTTCACATACACATAGATAGAGCTATGAAAATAAAGGCAATGTGTGTGTATGTGTGTGACCATGTTCATGTGTGTGTGTGCATATGTGTTCCTGTGTGTGTATCCATTAGGTGGGGTGTATGTGGATAGGCTATGTGTCTCTTGTGTATATAGTGTCATATGATTTCAGGAATCTTAGTGACAGGAATTAATAGAGTAGAGTGTGTATGTGTGGCATGGTACATGGGCTATAGGCTATTGTGTGTTAGTTCATTACATGTGTGTGTGTGTAGGCATGTAATAGAGTGTTAGATTCAGTTTGTGTGCATATGAGAGTGTGTATTGTGCCAACAGTGATATGTATACATGTGTGTGTGTTAGTTCATTACATATGTGTGTGCAGGAAAGTGTAAAACAGGGTGTATATGTGAACTGTGTGTGTGTATGTCAGTGGAGAAAATGCAGAGAAAACTGTGAACCATAGGTGTGTGTGGGTGTATGGGCTAAGGGTGGCCTGTGCTCAGGTTTCAACCAATCTTGACAGTGTATACAAAGTAATTCCAGGTTCAGTCATGTCCCAGAATTCAATATCAGTGCATACAAGAATTTCTCAGGATTTAACAAACTAATAAACATTAAATAGGTAATCATTTCAGTGAATCAACCTACAGAAGTAATCTCGAATCAATCTTAATACAATTAAATCCTTACATGATACCTAATGTTCAGACCAATTTAAACCATAATATAGTACATGATATAAATCATTACGACTAAAACAGGATGAATCAATCTCAGGAAAATGCAATTAACTCAGGAAAGTGACAGTGCAGTGAAGAGGGTACCGGTCCAAATAGAAATCAATGATTTTGAAACCTATATCAATCATAAAAATCACAATTAACCATGAACATTATTCATTAAACATGTAGGTAAACTAACCCTAATATTTAACATCATAAAATCAGTTTAAAATGAAGATTTAAACTCAGAAAAATTAGTTCAGCAAATGGTATCAGTGAGTACCGGGCATTTAGGAATTTACAATGAATTGAACTAATTTAATCATCTAAATTACAAATAAAAAGTTGGTAATTAATAACAAACATATGCTCGTGTCATACACTCACTGTTGTGTCCAAAAATAGGACACAGAAGTGTCCAAACACACGCACAACTCAAGCACGAGACTGACACAAATCGTGCGACCAGTGCACGTGTCCAAACACTCTCGACACGTATCCATTGGACATGAAACTTCGGGGGTGTCATGACAGACACTGCCCCTCCCTTCGTGTCCAAGCACACGTGTCCACGTGCCCTGTGCAATGAGCACGAGGCCCCGAGTAGCAGGGAAGCGCAGCTCGCACGCGCGCGAGCGTGTGCACGGGTGTGACACGACACCAACACGACACGAGACACGCTCAGACACTAAGAACCTCCTAGGCGACACTAAAACACAATTTTCTATTCAATTATATTTCGAAAACTCGATCGAAATGCCCACTGTGGCATTTCGTCGAACACCTGCGACTGTAACGTGTCCGATACGGACACGTATAGGACACGAGAGGGTGCAAAACCTATCCCTAAAGTACGAGGACACCTAGGGCTTGTTGTTCATGCAAAGAAACCAAAATTTTATGGAGGAAAATGGGATTTACCTATGTGTGTTCCTCCACAATAAAAACCTTCAAAAGGAGATCTCCACTAGCTAGCCAAAGGCTCCAAATTGTGTCAAACCTGATAATGGACTCTACCAACAGTTGGGATACATTAATTAGAACACCATGGAAAAAATTTCAATGAAAAGGATCACTATTGATTAATTTAGGAAGAGTTTTAAATGAAGGCAAACATTGTTCTTAGAAAATGAAGGAATGGATGAAAAGAGGCACAATTATTTTGAGAGGGACTTTATAGACATGGGGGGATCCCTAGGCCGGCCAAGGGTTAGGGTTAGGGTTTTTGGGATGAATCTAATGGCTATCAATCTACCAAGTCCAATCAATGGCCTAAAATCTAGGTCTCCCCTTATCAAGTTGCAACCTATTCATTCTAACTAATCGTGACTTAAACCCCAACTAACCAATACTAACTAATAGTCACTATGGCTAACTAGACTAGCTATGACTAACCTAGGTTAGGTCCAAACTAGGTTAGGGCTAATCTAAACCACAAGGCAATCAATTAAATAATATTTAAATTACACCATTCTAATTAATCATTTTAAATTCTAATAATATATATTAAATTCAAATAATTCAAAAATGACAAAAATATCCTCAAACTAGAAATATGGTAGTGACATGTTAGGTTCTGAAAACTAAAATAGCGTCGACCGAACTTGGCCGAATTCGGTCAGAGTTCGGTCCGAGTTCGGCTACTTGTATTTCTGAGGTAATAAATGCAAGTTTTGGTATTTAAATTTTAACTTTATGACTTTTGACTCCTATATTTAATAATGTGTATTATTTTTGGGTTAGCTGTGGGGGTACTGTCCCAGCTAACGGAGGTTCATCGGAGAACTCTTAAGTACCGCTTCGCTTCGACCGTAGTCGTAGTGACACACAGACCCTTTTTAGGCTTGTACCCCAAAATGATTTTTGTTAAATAAAATTTAAAGTTTCAAGTCATAAAACCAAATTTAATTACCATACTACACTATGAATCTAAAAATTCAAGTATACCGAGCTCTCGCCTCATTATGTTAAAACGATCTTCAGCCAATGGTTTTGTGAAAATGTCTGCTAGTTGATAATCTGTGTCAATGAACTCTAAGCAGATATCCCCGTGTTGTTGATGATCACGTAAAAGTGATGACGTATCTCTATGTGTTTAGTGCGCGAGTGACAAATAAGGTTCTTAGTCAGATTAATGGTGCTAGTGTTGTCACAATAAATAGGAATCTTAGTGTAGTACAGATTATAGTCTTCTAAGGTTTGCTTCATCCATAAATTTGAGCACAGCAACGTCCTGCGGCGATATACTCAGCCTCAATAGTTGACAATGCTACAAAATTTTATTTCTTGCTAAACCAAGAGAGTAAGGCCTTTCCTAGGAAATGATACGTACCGCTGGTACTTTTACGGTCTATTTTGCATCCTGCAAAATCCGTATCAGGTCAAAGGATTTGGTTTTAGGATACCATAAGCCGACTATAGAAGTTTCTTTAAGGTATCGAAAGATATGCTTAACGGCACTTAGAGATGTGATTCCTTAGGATTTGCCTGATAACGTGCACAGATAAAACACTGAACATAATATCAGGGCGACTAGCAGTTAAATATAATAAACTACCAATCATACCTCGATACTTATGCTGGTCGACATGTTTGCCACTTTTATCAGAATCAAGCTTTGTGGATATAGCCATTGGAGTCCCGATTGGCTTTACGTTTTCGAAGTCGTACTTTTTCAGTATGTCCTTCGTGTACTTAGCTTGGTTGATGAATATTCCTTTTGAGTACTGTTTGATCTGAAGTCCTAGGAAGAAGTTTAGCTCTCCCATCATACTCATCTCAAATTCACTCTGCATACACTTAGCAAAATCTTGACAAAGTTTTTCATTAGTAGAACCAAAAATAATGTCATCTACATATATTGCACAAGGAGAATGTCATCATTTAAAGATTTGAAAAACAAAGTTGTATCAACTCTTCCCTTTGAAAAACCATTATCAAGTAAGAAGGCACTTAGGCGTTCATACCAAGCATGAGGTGCCTGTTTGAGTCCATAGAGTGCTTTCTTAAGCTTGAAGACGTGATCAGGTTTTTAAAAATCTTCAAAACCAGGGGGTTGTTTCACAAAAACTTCCTCTTTTAAAAATTCGTTAAAAAATGCAATTTTCACATCCATTTGAAATAATTTAAAATCATTAAAATAAAAATGCACAAACATACAATGGCTTCTAGTCTAGCAACAGAAGCATAAGTCTCATCATAATCAATCCCTTCTGCTTGATTATAACCTTGTGCCACTAGACGTGCTTTGTTGCGTAGAACTTGTCCATCTTTACTAAGTTTATTTCGGAACACCCATTTGGTACCAATTATTGATTGACCAATAGGTTTAGGAACGAGTTCCCAAACTTAGTTTCTCTTAAATTGATTTAGTTCCTCTTGCATGGCATCAATCCAAAACTTATCAGAAAATGCATCATCTATATTCTTAGGTTCTATTTGAGAAATAAAAGCTACATTTGCTGCTATTTCAGAATCCCTAAGAGAGGAGCGTGTACTTACACCTTTTGATACATCACCTATAATGAGTGTCTCTGGATGATCTGGTAAGAACTTTAATGAATCAAACTTTTCAGTCAGATCTTCCACAGGACTCTTCTCAGTTTTTGCATGTGCATCTTCATCATCACTGTCGCTAGATCTGTGACTATTTAGCTCATCAAAAGTAACGTTAATTGATTCTTCAACAATTATAGATCTTTTATTGAAAATTTTATATCCCTTACTCTTAGCAGCATATCCGAGAAATATCCCTTCATCTGCTTTAGAGTCGAACTTTTCCAAGTTATCCTTGGTGTTCAGGATAAAACAGCGACAACCAAAAACTTTAAAGTAAGAAATGTTTGGAATCCTTCCAAACCAAAGTTCATATGGTGTTTTCTTCGAGATAGGTCGAATTAACACCCTATTTAAAATATGACAGGTTGTGCTAACAGCTTCTGCCCAAAAATACTTAGGAAGATTATGCTGATTCAGCATGACTCTAGCTATTTCGCTTAGAGTACGATTCTTCCGCTCAATAACATCATTTTGTTGGAGAGTTCTAGGACAAAAAAATTCGTGGTAATATCCACTATCATCACAAAACTTTTTGAAATCAGAATTTACGAATTCGCCACCATGATCACTTCAGATAAGAGTAATCATGAAGTCTTTTTCATTTTGTACCTTTTTGCAAATATCTGAAATTCAAAAATAGCATCACTTTTGTTTGATAAAAAGTAAACCCAAGTAAAGCGAGAACAGGATAACATTGCGTTGTCAGGACCAAGTTCCTAGTCCAATCAGGATAATATTGTGTGTATAGACAAAGAGTGATATGGTGAGGGGTATATGTTTGTGTGTTTCAATCAAATGTGTGTGTGTGTGTGTTAAGGGTGTGACAGTGAGAGTGAAGGAGTGAGAGGGTGTGTGTGTGTGTTAAGGGTGGGTGTGTGTACATGCGAGAGCCTCAAGTTATAGGTTCAGTTATTCTCAGGTTTGAGGGTGGGTGTGTGTACATACGAGAGCCTCAAGTTATAGGTTCAGTTATTCTCAGGTTTGTGGCATATAAGGGTGTAACAGTACATATATTACTCATACAATATAGGTAACTACATTTGTATCCATTTGAAAATGTTTGTATCATATATCTGTATCGTATATGTATCAGTATCCGCGCTCATAATTGTGCAACATAGTATGCCATCTTCGTCTAAGTGGTCAAACTAATATAAACTATAACTTGATGGAAATAAAGAAGATACTAGTAGTTCATAAAGAAAATTGCTAAATAATAAATGTATAAAATAACATGTCATGTGACACGTGCAAAAGTAAGAGTATATCTCCAATATTAAGAAAATACTAGCAATAGAGAATAATAGAATATTTAGCTCCTAACACATACATGCTTAATACAGCTGATTATTTGCTGGACCACAAGATCTTTTATCAATCACAGAAGTTTATAAAGTAGAAGAACATGTTGTAGCTAAACACAATCTCAAAGTGTTCTCAGTAAACTGCTATTTTCTTATAACACAAAAAAATGATGGGCGGTACACAATTCTTGATAAATTTCATATATCAAACAAAGATCACTGCATAAATATAACATAAGTACAATCTCGCGGCCAGCACCCCCCGCGGCCAGCCTCTCCCAAACTCCCCCACCGGCCAGCCTCCCCCCTCGCAGCCACCCAACCCAACCCCCCCTCGCAGCCCACCCCTAACTCCCCCAGGGGCCAGTCTCCTGCAGCCTGCCCCTTCGCTGCCCCCCTCCCACCACCCCCACCCCACAATCGCCGGCACCCCTCGCGGCGACCCCCACCACCGCCAGCACCCCTATGGCAACCCCTACCCCCACCCCGCGGCGAACCCTGTACCCCACCCCCACTCCACAACGACCCCCACCACGACCAGCTTCACCCTCGGCGACCGCCAGCACCCCCCGCGGCCAGCACCCCCCGCTGTCCGCCCCTCCCACCACCGTCGGCTCCCCTCCGCCCCTACCGCCCCCAATAGAGAGAGAGAGAGAGAGTTACCTCGATATATCGTACGCGTCCAAGAGAGAGAGAGATGTCACGACCCGCACCCGCTTTTCGGATACGAGACGTGTCCAAGCCAGCCTACGCCGCAGAGTCGGCGGTAGAACGCTGTCAAGCCCGCAAGAAATAAATGCTCAAAAATATCGCATTCACTGCTCATTCATATTTCTAAATTTATTACAACACTTACAACATTTTATTTAAAGGAAATACAAAGTTCATATAATTAATGAAATGACAACTAGTTCCACTATCTAGGTCGGCCTCAGCATACCCATGTCTTTCCAGTGCTAAGAGTGATCGCGGCTAAACCTGAAAAATGTTGGTTTCCAGTCAGGAATGGAACAAGTACACAAACCGACGACAATACGAAAACACAATAGAATTGACAAGACATGAAAATAACATATGAGATATAAAATTGGAAGATAACTGATGACATAGCACGATAGAGAAATAAAGGAAAAATAAAAGACATCTACCTATGTGGTGTGAAATATCATTTTCAACATGTGAACGGCTAGGGGGTAAATATGGCTCACTGCACGTGTCGTGTGCAGCTGCTATCATACAAGATTAGACATATTAGGATAGTTCTGGGTGGTCCATATGTGTACTGAGATATTTCCTCCCGACTATTCCGTGTGACGAGCGTGTCAACAAGCAGCAAGATATATGTATAGACATGAAATGAAATGACTATATGAATCAAAAGCAATCGGAAAGTGCACTTGCCTGAGGTCTTTAGCTGGAGAAACCAATAATAATACCACTCAATGAGCCACAATCAACACATGCAGAAGTCTCTAGATGCTGAAATAAACAGTACCAACGTTCTCAGAATAGTCAAATTAGCTAGGATTGCCTGTCCTTAAGTCCAATTCTGGACACAGGAGTAAAACGGTAATTTCGGGCAAAAAAAATGTCCCGTTGGACCCGCTTTGCACCGAAAAGCGTGCCAGAGTCAATGGTCTCTAAAGTCATCAAAATATGTCTACGGATCCAGTTTTCCGATACGAACCCAACCGTATGTCCAAAGTTGGATTCCGGCGGGCCATGCACAAAATCGCCCGTTGAGTGGGACTGGGGCCCGCAAAACGGTAATTTTATCAACTGTCTCAGAATTGGACCAAACTTGGCATACAGGACCAGAAAAATGATACGGTCCTGTTGGCACAAGTTTCGTCTCAATCTGACGAACGTGCACGAAGTAAAGATTTATAAACAATTATTTTCAATAATTGGAATTTTAGTCTATATACTTTTGTAAATAGTTTATGTAAATTATTATTTAGCTACCGAATCTAATTATGCTGTATAACAAGGTATGAGCATATTGGTTAACTATTTAGTTAAATTCATATTATATATTATATAATGATTTAGCTATTTATTTAACCTTAATAACCACACACAGATATAATATAAAGGTTTTAAGGATTGGTTGAAAATTAGCTATTGACAGGGGCTTGTGCATAAATATTACCTTTAATTCAAGTTGTTGATGCGCTCACATTTGCATGAAAAACCATGCATATTGAAAGGAAAAGGACTCGTGGGCGATCTGTAGGATCTTTAAGAAAACGAATTCCCATGGTGCAGAACAGAGCTCCCTCTCAATCCTGGACGTCTCTGTTTCGGAACCCCCGGTCCCGACTTGTTTTTTTCCTCTCCCAGACCATCATGAACTCCACGATCGGATCAGGGAACATCTTCTGTACCACCACCGAAGTTGGCCCGTCGATCTATCTCGGCTACAACAACGTCAGTACCGACTTTCTTCACGATGACGGTCGAGGTAGTTGGCAGAGGAGTCTGATAGTCTTGCCGAGGTCGCAAGTTTGTTCCAGGTGGCGCGATGTGTGCTCGGATCTGAATAGTGAGTACGGGGTCGCATGGCTCGGCCGTGGGCGTTCAACGGAGTCGACGTCCGATGCTTCGTGCAACGTCCATCTAAAAGTCGGTGACCACTTGTAGTTGCGGCTGGGTTTGCGATAAGGTCGGGGCTTTGTGGTTCGGTGCTCGATTGTTGCGGCCTAGGGGTCGCCGATAGGAGTGCTGCTAGGGTGGTATGCTCTAGATGAGCTCGAAGGTCGCATAGAGTAGTACTCCGCTTCGCGTGCGTGCGCGGTGGTTCGGTGCTGGTTGGCCGGCGCCGGCGGGGCCAAGGGGGTCGCCCAGCCCCGACGTGCGTCTGAGAGTGGTGGCATGGGTGGGGTTTGTTTCTCCTCTCGTTTCACATCCGTACATATATACTACTCGCTCTTCAGCCGCGCGGGTTGGGAATAGATCGGGTTCGGGGGTTTTGCTGAGTACTGATCGGGGGTAGTAGGCCGCTGGGTTGGGAGGCCCAAGCTTGGCTGAGGCCTTGGGCTAAGTCT
>JANAVB010008714.1:0-22617 GCA_029216955.1 Iris pallida | reverse complement strand
TGTGGGGGTGACAAATACCCTCCTAAAAAAAATTTCATCCTCGAATTAGAGCAAACTAGCACAATAACACTAGCAAAAACAAAGAGAAAAAAATATTCCAAGGCTCGAAGAGATAAGGGTAATGCTCATGCATCTCGTCCTCTCTCTCCCAGGTAGACTCACCTGGAGAGTGATGCCTCCATGCGACAGGAACCAAAGGAATAACTTGGTTCCGGAGCACCTTCTTCCGATGGTCCAGATCTCTACAGGCTGCTCTGGATAGCGGAAAGTAGGCCCCTCCTCTAACTAGGAGTGATCCAATACGTGACTAGGGTCTGCCACGTACCGCCTCAACTGGGACACATGGAATACGTTGTGAAATCCCTCGAGCGTAGGTGGCAAGTCTAGTCGATAGGCCACTGCACCGACCCTTCCAAAAATAGTTAAAGGTCCCATGAAGCGTGGACTAAGCTTTCCGCCTCGGCCAAAACAAATCGTGCCACGTGTCAGAGAAATCCTCAGGAACACCATATCGCCAACCCAGACACAAAACAAGACTCAATACAAACTCTAAAGCAAACAATCACAAGCAAGCACAAACAGAAAAACTGATACTAACCTCGAACTCTAACGGTCTCCGGTGGCTATCGGCCCAATGCCGCTGTCTATCCTGAGCTACCCGAAGTCTATCCCTGATCAACTTAACCTTCTCTGCTGCATCCACCACCATCTCCGGGCCAAGCAAAACTCTCTTACCGACATCGTCCCATGACAAAGGAATGCGACATCTTCGTCCGTATAGAGCCTCGAATGGCGATATCTCTATACTGGCCTGATAACTATTGTTGTAAGCAAACTCTACCAGATGAAGATGGTCCACCCAAGATCCCCCAAAATCTAACACACAAGTGTGAAGCATATCCTCGAGTGTCTGGATGGTCCCCTCCGACTGACCGTCTGTCTGGGGGTGATACGCGGTACTGAACTTAAGCTGAGTGCCCAAGCTAGTATGAAAACTCCTCCAGAAGTGGAAAGTGAAACGACTATCACAATTCGAGACTATGCTTACCGGTACTCTGTGTAATCTGACTATCTACCGCACATACATCTCTGCCAACTTCTCCGTAGACAGTCCCACCTTGAAAGGCAAAAAGTGGACCGATTTGGTCAATCTATCAACAATAACCCAAATCGCGTCTTTTCCCCCTGGAGATCGTGGAAGCCCAGACACAAAGTTCATAGTGATGTGCTCCCACTTCTACTCTGGAATGGGTAGTGGCTGAAGCAGACCACCTGGCCTCTGTCTCTCAGCTTTCACTGCTGGCACACCAAGTATCGAGATACAAACTGAGCTACATCTCGCTTCATGCCATACCACCATGCGTGCTCCTTCAGGTATCTGTACATCTTGTTGGCTCCAGGATGCATAGAGTACTGAGAACGATGCGCTTCCTGCAGAATCTCCTTCCGAAGCTCTCTATTCGGAATGCACAATCTAGTATCGTGCCTCAGCAACTCATCTTCGGCTATAGAGAAATCGTCTAGCAATCCTGCCTGCACCTGCTCCCTGATGCTCCTCAGGGTCACGTCATCAAACTTGCTGACCTGACTATCTATCAATGCAGACTGAATCTGTAAACCCTACATCTGAACCTCCATGTCCGAAACGATCACCTCGATACCCAAACTATCCAGATCGGCCAATAGATGATGATCTGCCGTCAAATATATAGCGACTGGATACCTGCTCAAGGCATCTGCAACTACGTTGGCCTTCCCTAGATGGTACTGCAAAGAGATATCAAAGTCATTCATTATCTCAAGCCAGCGCCTCTGCCTCATGTTCAATTCCTTCTGGGTGAACATGTTCTTCAAGCTCTTGTGATCCGTGAATATCTTAACTCACTCTCCGTACAGGTAGTACTTCCACAGCTTCAAAGCAAAGATAATATCTGCCAACTATAGATCATGGGTAGGATAGTTCTTCTCATGAGGACGTAACTGCCTGGATACATAAGCAATCACCTTTCCGTGGTGCTGAAGAACGCAACCCAAGCCCTTTCCAAAAGCATCACTATAGATCGCGAAACCACCAGTCCCATATGGCAACGTCAAGATAGGAGCTATAGTCAACCTCTTCTTTCAGCTCATCAAGGCAGCCTGACACTCCTCAGTCCAAATGAACTCTACGACTTTCCTAGTAAATCTAGTCATCGACTCTGTAATCCGAGAGAATTTCTGAACGAACTTCCGATAGTAGCATGCCAGACCCAAAAAGCTTCTGTCACGACCCGCACCCGCTATAAGGGCACGTGTACGTGACAACGCCCAGCCCTCACCGTAAAAATAGCGTGGAATGCTGTAGGTTTTCTATTCTAACAACAGTTTATATATATATCAAAAACCTGTCGAGAATATGGTCAACTCTGAACGGAGTACAAGCAATGAATATATATGAGTGCTCAATCATAACTCTAAGATGATAAAGTAAAGACTGAAAGATAAAGACAACAAGACGACAAAATATAACCTGTCAAGTCCAAACACAAATAATATACAAGTCCAAGTCTCTAATACATTCCAAATGTAATACAGTCTCAAAAGTAACTGGAGACAAGGTCCAGTACAAAAGACCTACTCTAACTAAGCAATAGGTAAAGTCTCGTCAGGCGGAGCTAAGTCCTGCTGGACCAAGTCTAAGCCCACTACGTCATCCGGACCGTAGTAGGTACTGCAATCCCCCTCGTCAGCATCTGTAATATTTTGTCAACATATCCAGTCAGGATGGAACGAGTACATATATCTCATAACAGATCTCATGATAGAATAAAGCTATAAGACTGTAAATAGAGCATATACAATAAAATTATGGAGTGTACATAAATGTATCATGGCATGGTAAACTGTAGAGCTAGAGCTAGAACAAGAAGGTAGAACTGCATCATGGTATGTACACAAATCAAGGTAAGCCATATGTCCAATGTGTGTGAGTAGTAGTTTCAACTTGTGATCGGCTTGGGTACCTGTCGAGAACTGGCCTGGCAAGTCATAAGTGCAGTATATGACTCACACTGTTCAAGAATACAAGGGGATATGATCACAGGCATACGCTACCACTCCCTCTACCCCAACTGGTAGAATGGATCCAAACAGGACACGTCACTGTACGGGATTCTAATGAGAAGGTAGCGAACCTTCTCTAGAATCAGTGACCATATATTGAGCAAGAGCTACAAGGGAGCTTGCACAATACATCCCAATCTAAGAAGGAGAAACATCTCTCGTCGGTATCCAGGAATACCAATCCGTGAGAACCATGTGTCAGGAATAAGCATATCTACACTAAGTACATGAATCATAACAGTTATCATAAATTGGAAAAAAGTTATCAGAGAATGTACTCGCCTGTAAGATGATAAAATATGTCAACCGGATCCACTACAGTGTCTCGAGGACCTATAGAGAACAAGACGTATCAATACTATGTTTAGGAAGTAAAGTTAAATCAAATTAATTCCTATTAAGTCATTCTAGGTCAAGACAAGTCTAGTTAGGTCAACATTGGTCATAGGAGAACATTGGAAGTCAATCCGTATCAAACTAGGTCGAAAGTTGACTTTCAGTTGACTTTTGGTCAATGGGTCAACCCTGGTCAACTCTAGGTCAACCCTAGGTCAATCCTAGGTCAATGGTGACTAACAGTTGACTTTTGGTCAACTGTCCAAGTTTAATAGAATTTGGGACTAAATTGGGTAAAGTGTTGACCCATAGTTGACTTTTGGTCTAAAAAGTCAACCATGGTCAACTGAGGTCAAGACTAGGTCTAGGCGACTATTTTTAATCATTACCAACCCTTACAACCCATATCCAAGTCCATCTTGGACTTCGAAACCCGTATCTTGGCCGTAGGCTAATATCCTAATTTACCCTTTAAAAAGGTAAAATTCTAGTCTAGGTGAATACCAAGTTAGCCTACCTACGCTTGGTATTTCGACCCGAGCTCCCTAGGGTAGTATGATACTAGCCTATACGTTCATTACCTACCAAAATACCTAGGTAGAGTGGACGTCTAGTCCACCTTACGGCCTATTGTCGATATCTTGAATAAATCAAGATACGCAATGGTACGGCACGATACCGTCGCCCTACAACCCCGATTTCAACTCGGGAGCCTGCCCGCAAAGTCTAATTCACGTATTCTAGGTCTTCCCCAAGTTTCATCGCGTTCCGACACTCGGAGCTCGATTTCGCCCTCTAACTCAACTCTTCTAAATCCTATTCTTCTAATTCTTCTTCCTTCTCCTAATTCTAATTCTTCTTTTTAATCTTCTTCTTCTAATTTTCCTACTCTACTTATCCTTCTCCTCTCCTTCTTCTTATTATCCTTCTTCCTATTTCCTAATCTCGTTTCTCTCCTTCTTTCCTTCTAATTTCCTCTTCTTCTTTTAATCTCTTCTTTCCTTCTAATCTTCCAATTCTTCTTCACTCCTCTTCTTCTAATCCTATTCTTCTATTTCTCTCGTTATCTTCTCATCCTTCTTCTTATTCTTTATATATATATATATATATATATATATATATATATATATATATATATATATATATATATATATATATATATATATATATACATATCTATGTATATACATATATATAGATAGGGGGTTCTATAGGGGTTAAGGGGCTATGGGGGAGGGCTTGGGAGCTTGTTGCTGCTGCTGGAGGCTACTGCTGCTGCTGCGATCTGCTGCTGCTTCTAATGCTATTGCTGCAGCTGCTACTGCCTGCTACTGCTACTGCTGTTGCATCTTATTCTTCTTCCCTTCTACTCCTAATTCTTCTACTCCTCCTTCTCTCTCTCTCTCTCTCTCTCTCTCTCTATATATATATATATATATATATATATATATATATATATTTTTCTTCTATTCCTCCTTCTCTCTCCCTCTCTATATATATATATATATATATATATATATATATATATATATATATATATATTATATATATATATATATATATATATATAATCCTCTATCTATCCATCTATATATGTATATATATATAGACACACAAACACACTCACATATATACATATAAATTCACACACACACATATGTAAATACATATATATACACACACATATATCTATATATATATATACATACACACACACACACACATATAAATATATATATATATATATATATCTATATACATATATACTTAGGCACATAAACACCCTCTCACACACACTCACACAAGCACACACACACTCCCACACAAATACCACCACCACCACCATTCTCTCATACTCTACACACAAATACATATATATAATACTTACACACACACACACACACACACACACACACACACACACACACACACACACACATATATATATATATATATATTTTATATATATATATATATATATATATATATATATATATATATATATATATATATATATATATATATATATATATATATACCACTCTTAATTAAGAAAACCCCAATAATCTCTAACCTAGATTTCTAGGGAATCCTACAAATTCTAGGGGCAAAATGTAGAGAATCATCTTCTCTACATTTATTGTGAAAGAATTAATGCTAAAGAGAATTAAATGGGAATTTATGAACATACCTAGGTTAGGTTTCCTTGGAGAAAGAAAAGCTTTGGAAGAAAGAAGAAATTTGAGAGAGAGAGAGAGTTTACTTGGTTGTGAAGAAAAGATGAGGGGGAGGTTGTCCATCTATGGCCGGCCATGGGGGGGCTATTGGGTTTGGGTGGAGATCCAATAAGCCCCCAAACCCAATAGACTTAGGTTGGGTTTGGTTCGGGTTTGGTTTGTTTCGATTTGTTTCGATTCAACTCCAAATCGACTAATTAAGCCATGAAAATAGGGTATATGGTTTCTAACCTAATTAGGATGGTATGTGGGCCAAGCCCAGCTAGTATGTGGGTCCCACTAGGGTCCAGACTACCCGGGTCTCCAACTTAAGTCCGAATTGGGTAAAATTCAAACTAAATCAAATAAATCCCAAAAAATCATATAAAATCAAATAAAATTCCTAAAAATTATAAAACTTGAAAAATGACGAAAATACCCCTAATTCAAAAACTGGGGGTAACAAATCTACCCTCCTAAAAAAATTTCGTCCTCGAAATTGAATGAGAACTAACACAGCAATCATGAATTGAACAAGGAAGGAAAAGAAAAAAAATTTTACCTCAAGGCTCGAAGAGATATGGGAATCGCTCCCGCATGTCGTCCTCCCTCTCCCAGGTAGACTCACCTGGAGAGTGGTGTCTCCATGCAACGCGAACCAAGGGAATGACCTAGTTCCGGAGCACCTTCTCTCTTCGGTCCAAGATCTCAACCGGCTTCTCTGGATAGCTGAGTGTCGGTCCCACTTCGATCTCGGAGTGGTCCAAGACGTGACTGGGATCTTCCACGTACCGTCTCAGCTGCGATACATGGAATACGCTGTGCACTCCCTCTAGTGCGGACGGTAACTCTAGTCGGTAAGCTACTGCACCGACCCTGCCCAAGATACGGAATGGTCCGATGTATCGTGGACTAAGCTTCCCGCTGCCACCAAAACGAATCGTGCCACGCGTCGGAGAAATTCGCAGAAAGACAAGATCATCAACCTAGAACAAAACACAAGACTTAGAGCTTGATCTAAAACAATCACAATCAGACTCAAATACTAGAAAAATCTAAATTATACCTCAAACTCCAATGGCCTCCGGTGGCTATCGGCCCAATGTCGCTGCCTATCCTGCGCCACCCGAAGTCTATCTCTGATAACCCTGACCTTCTCTGCAGCATCAACTACCATCTCAGGGCCAAACAAAACCCTCTCACCGACATCATCCCAAGACAAGGGAGTACGGCACCTCCGTCCGTATAGAGCCTCGAAAGATGACATCTCTATACTGGCTTGGTAGCTGTTGTTGTAAGCAAACTCTACCAAGTGAAGGTTGTCCTCCCAAGATCCCCCGAAGTCCAAGACACAGGTACGCAGCATATCCTTGAGGGTCTGAATCGTCCTCTCCGACTGCCCGTCTGTCTGGGGGTGGTATGCGGTACTGAACTTGAGCGATGTGCCCAAGCTAAGTTGCAAACTCCTCCAGAAGTGGAAAGTGAATCGGTTGTCCCGATCCGAGACTATACTCACTGGAACCTCGTGCAATCGAACTATCTGCCGCACGTACATCTCGGCCAACCTCTCCATAGACAAACCCACCTTAAAAGGCAAAAAGTGGGCCGATTTGGTCAATCGATCAACAATGACCCAAATCGTATCCTTCCCTCCTGGAGAGCGCGGAAGCCCAGATACAAAGTCCATAGTGATATGCTCCCACTTCCACTCAGGAATGGGTAGTGGCTGGAGCAATCCACCGGGTCTCTGCCTCCCGGCCTTCACTTGCTGGCACACCAAGCATCTAGAAACGAACTGAGCTACCTCGTGTTTCATGCCATACCACCAAACATGATGTCTCAAGTCTCTATACATCTTGTTGGCTCCTGGATGCATAGAGTACTGAGAATGGTGCGCCTCCTGAAGAACCTCCTCCCGAAGTCCTACGTTCGGCATGCACAATCTGGTACCATGCCTCAATGACCCATCCCCCGCTATAAAGAACTCATCCAACAGTCCTGCCTAGACCTGCTCCCTGATGACCCTCAGAGCCTCATCCTCAAACTGAGCTACCCTGACTCTGTCCATCAGCTCCGACTGCACCTGGAGACCCCACATCTGTGCCTCGAACCCTGGAACTATCACCTCTATGCCCAAGCTCTCCAGGTCTGCCAAAACGTGACGATCCATCGTCAAACACATGGTCATGGGATACCTGCTCAAAGCATCCGCGACCACGTTGGCCTTCCCCGGATGGTACTGTAAGGATATATCAAAATCCTTCATCAGCTCTAACCATCGCCTCTGCCTCATATTCAGCTCCTTCTGGGTAAACACATACTTCAAGCTCTTGTGATCAGTATAGATCTCAACTCGCTCTCCGTATAAATAGTGTTTCTACAGCTTCAAAGCAAAGATGACCGCTGCCAGCTCCAGATCGTGGGTAGGATAATTCCTCTCATGAGGACGTAACTACCTAAATGCATAGGCAATCACCTTTCCGTGCTGCTGAAGCACACAACCCAAACCCCGTCCTGAAGCATCACTATAGATCGTATAACCACCAGATCCAGATGGCAGCGTCAAGATAGGAGCTGTAGTCAACCTCGCCTTCAGCTCCTCGAAGGCGGCCTGGCACTCCTTGGACCAAACAAACTCCTCGTCCTTCCTGGTAAGACGGGTCATCGGCTGGGCAATCCTGGAAAAGTCCTGCACGAACCTCCGGTAGTAACCTGCCAGACCCAGAAAACTACGAACCTCTGCTACTGAGCTCGGTGTAGACCAGGACTCCACTGCAGAAATCTTCTTCGGATCCACTGAAATCCCCTCGCCAGAGACAACATGGCCTAGGAACTCCACGCGATCCAAGAATAACTCGCACTTGGACAGCTTCCCATACAACTGCTCCCTCCTGAGGGTGTCCAACATAATCCTCAGGTGCTCCTCGTGCTCCTCTGGTGTCTTCGAATAGATGAGAATGTCATCAATGAAGACCACCACAAACTTGTCAAGGTACTGATGAAATACCTTGTTCATCAAGTTCATGAATACCATGTAGGAACGAAATAGTAAAGCGTAATACTCTAGAGGGGGGTGAATAGAGTTGGCAGCGGAATAATGCTAATTAAAAAAAAAGTTAGCCGCACAATCACAGAATATTAATCACAACTGAAATAAAGTAAAGACAGAGTTAAGAGAGCAAACGCAAAGACAGCGATGTATACTGGTATCCCTCTGTTGAGGACTAATCCAGTCGGTAGAACTCTTGCTACCAGTTGAATCCACTATTGGAAAAACCGTAAGTTTTCTTACGAAGTCCTTGCAACTTCTACAACGCGAGCTTTGATACGAAGAACTCGTCCAACATCAAATGTGAAGAGGTATTCTTCAATCAAGCCTTCTGATTACAATCTCTCAGAAACTTCTAGACCGTACCGCACTGGCAAATCGACTAGAGGATTGTAATTGGCTTGGGATCTGAAATTGAAAGCTCAAGAAAACTCTTTAAAAGACTGAAAGCTTTAGATAGAGAAAAGATTGAAAGTGAATGAGTGAGTTGAAATGATCGAAATCCTTCTCTATTTATAGGACTTTCAAAGGCAGACTTCTGACAGAATTCGGGCAGAATTCGGGCAGAACTCTATGAGCAAATCTCGATCAAATCCGCAACTGCAGGAGGACCAAGTTCCAAGGATTCAAAATCACAACGGCCACTAACCGAACTCTGGCCAAACTCTGGCCGAACTCGGTCCGAGTTCTGTCAGGGTTAAGTCAGGGTTTAGTTAGGGTTTTGAAAAAGCTTTTTGGTAATTTTTGAAAACCTTTTTGAAAACTTTTTGTAAACCTTTTTGAGAGGTCATTTTAAAAACATTTTGAACTCATTTGAGGGTAGCCTATTTGCCAGTACGACTCGGTGTACAATATATTCCTAGACTCAAATAAAATGAAAAATACATTGCATAAGGAATTACAGACTCGAGTAGGCAAACAGATCTTCGATCTTGAATTCAGTGGATAGCCATTCTTGATCATGTTCAAGAGTCCGAGATGTCCCGAATAGCTTTGTATATCCAGACAGAGTTTATTCAATTATTAAAATCAGGTTTGACCATATGACCAAATGGGCCAACAATCTTCCCCATTTTGATAATTGACAAACTATGAATGATATAACATTAATCTTGTTCAAAATATCAAAAAGTAGAAATTGTTCATATCCTGTATTATCTCAAAAAAAAATGTTAGATCTTTAATTTTCTCCCCCTTTGTCACTTAGCAAAATAATTGCAAAAGATAAAGCTCCCCCGCAATCAAATGCATAAGTAACAAATAGTGAGAAAACTTATAAAGAAATAGGACATAAAACTGGAGAAATATCACAGGCATGTATTGTAAAAAAAATAAAAATCATCACAGGCATGTAATTTCACAGGCAGTTTATAAAGAATGAAGCAATATAAGAAATAGTGCTAGCATAAACTGAAACTGAAACATAGTGCTGAAATAAACTGAATGCCATAAACTGAGGCATAATAAACATGTCTATGAAAGAAAAGAGTACTGAAGCATACTAAAAAGTGCTAATAATAAAGTACTGATAATAACTTGGAATGTCGGAGCATTTCCAAGTGCACAATAAAATATCACTAAAAATTATATAGTCACATCTCCTCATCATCATCCTCATCATCATCAGCAGCAGCTCGACCAGCATGTCCTGAAGTACCAGCTCCAGAGGTACCAGCGCCAGAAGGATGTGAAGGGGCGCCAGCATAGAACTCACCAACATAATCACAATGTGGAGCACGGTCAGGACGGTCAAGACGGTACCAATCATAGGCGTTACCGGACTGGAAGTAGGCATGAACAGCCTCATCCTCACAGCGGTAACCGGAGAAAGCTGGATCTCTAGGGATGGAACCGGCTGAATGACCGGTCTGGGCGAAACGAAGATCAGCTAAGGAGTTTGCAAGCGCCTGATAGCGGGTGACGTCGCGGAACTCACGCTCGCAAGCCATGTCCGTCATCGAGACGGGCAAAGCAGATAAATGCTGATGTATGCCCTCAAATGTCATGGCATACTGATAAGGTGGTGGAGGAGGTGCAGTAGGAGGAGCAGTAGGTGGAGCTGAAGCAGTCATGCTACGACGAGATAACTGAAGAAACTTGGGCTCAGGGTCCTGAGTACAAGTCGACAGATCGATATCGAAGCGCTGAAAGATGCGTGGGAGAATCATCGCGTAAGAGAGATTTCTATCTCTTGCATGACAACGACCCATCATCTGAATCATGGTCTTAGGGGCAGAAAATGGAATCCCCTTAAGAATGTGGTACATGGCGGACAGCTCAAGAGAAGTCATATCATCCTTTGAAGTGGATTTTGGAAGGATAGTGGAATAGATGATGCGATGCAATTCATAGTTAAACAGGTTCAGGTTGTTAGCCTTGAACTTTTCAGAGCGTACTCTATCATGTGCACAGAGTTTCGCTTTGAAACTTGCGAGTGTCGTGCCTTCAGGAAAATCAAATTCAGTGATGTCGACTAGCGGTTCACCTTCGTTAGGGATACCAAGGATCTCCGCTAAGAGGTCATCATTAAAATTGATATCAATGCCTCCAACACGAGTGCTCACATCAAAAGTATTTAATATGAGATTGCAATAAAATAATCTAATGGCATTAGTTGCTATAGGGAAGCAGATTTTTAAAAAAAGATGTAACCCTAATGCCTCAAAGAAATGACGATGATCAGGAAATACAGTCCATTTGACTGGAGCGCCTGTACATATGGATCTCATGGAGAAGTCTTCATACCACAGTAGGGCTTGGTCTAGGGTTTGAAAGAAAAACCCGTCGAACGCACCGTCGCTCGTTTGGACCGGCGAGAAGAGGGAATCCGTATGCGGATGCAAAGATGACCCTTCCTCACTAGGGTTTGTCTTCTTCCTCTTTGATGGATTGAATTTGGGTGCCATTTGTGCAAATTGAAATAAAAATGCACTAATTGAAAAGTGGAGAAAGATGGGGTTATACCTCCTGAAATCAAAGTATGTCGAAGAGAATGGCGAACTCCACACGAATCCAAATTTTGGATGGATTTCACCACTTGGATTGGAAGAAAGTGGGTGGTGAAAAGCTCGGGTTCGGGGCTCCTTCGCGGCTGCTGCTGCTGTTGTGAATAGTTTGGAAGCAATGAAGAAGAAGGGCTGCTCGGGTTCTGTATATATATCCTGATACCCTCAACCGAACTCGGGCCGAATTCGGTCAAAGCTCTGGCCGAATTCGCCTAGGGTACTTTAAAGTTGATTTAAGCCATTCTTTTTCATTGTCTCATTTCAAATATTTAATTCAAAGATTAGTCATTTCAACTTCAATTAACATAATTAATATTATTTTATAGATTAAATGTCGTTAAACAGTGACTGTTTCAGATTAGCTGTAGGAGTACTGTCCCAGCTGCGGAGGTTCACCGGAGAACTCTTAAGTACCGCTTCGCTTCAACCGTAGTTGTGGTGACAGACAGACTCTTTATTGGCTTGTCTCTAACACAGTTTTTGCATAATGATATATATTCATAAAACAAAATTAATTAATATTATTGACGTCCAAAATTCCTAATTCTCGACGTAAATAATTGAAACGATCTTCCGCTAGAGGTTTAGTGAAGATGTCAGCTAGTTGATTTTCAGTATCTATGTACACAAGGTTTATATCTCCATTTTGATGATGATCTCTAAGAAAGTGATGTCGAATCTCGATATGTTTAGTACGAGAGTGACATACTGGATTCTTAGTCAAATTAATAGTGCTCGTGTTATCACAGAAAATGGGAATATGTGTGTAAAATAAATCATAGTCTTCTAGGGTTTGTTTCATCCACAAAATCTGAGCACAACAACGTCCTGCGGCGATGTACTCAGCCTTTGTTGTTGATAGGGCTACAGAATTTTGCTTTTTACTAAACCATGAGACTAAAGCCTTGCCTAAGAAATGACATGTACCACTGGTACTTTTTTTATCAACTTTGCATCCAGCAAAATCTGCATTCGAATAACCAATAAGGTCAAAGGACTTAGTTTTGGGATACCACAAGCCAACAGAAGAAGTGCCCTTAAGGTATCGAAAGATACGCTTAACTGCGGATGTGATTCCTTTAGGTTAGCTTGAAAACGTGCACACAGGCAAACACTAAACATTATATCTGGACGACTAGCAGTTAAATAAAGTAAACTACCAATCATACCTCGATACTTACGTGTGTCGACTGGCTTGCCTTGTTCATCTGAATCAAGCTTTGTTGAAGTTGCCATTGGAGTGCCAATAGGTTTGACATTGTCCAGATCAAACTTCTTTAGCAGGTCTTTTGTGTACTTGGCTTGATTTATAAATGTCACATTATCAGTTTGTTTGATTTACAATCCGAGAAAGAATTTCAGCTCTCCCATCATGTTCATCTCAAACTCATTCTGCATACACTTAGAAAATTATTGACACAGAGATTCATCAGTAGATCCAAATATAATATCATCAACATATATTTGAATTAAAAGAAGTTTGCCATTAAAAGACTTAATAAACAGTGTAGTGTCAACCTTGCCTTTTGAAAAAACCGTTGTCAAGTAGAAAAGAGCTTAAACGATCATACCAAGCACGAAGGGCTTGTTTTAAACCGTATAAGGCTTTCTTCAACTTGAAAACATGATCAAGGTTTTTAAAATCCGTGAAACCTGGAGGTTGTGCTATAAAAACTTCTTCTTTTATGAAACCATTTAAAAAAGCACTCTTGACATCCATTTGAAAAAGTTTGAAATCATGAAAACATGCAAATGTGCATAACATGCGAATGGATTCTAATCTCGCAACTGGGGCATAAGTCTCATCGTTGTCGATACCTTCTTCTTGATTGTATCCTTGAGCTACGAGTCGAGCCTTATTACGAGTCACTAAACCATTCTCATTTAATTTATTTCGGAATACCCAACGGGTGCCAATGATCGGATGATCAATAGGCCTGGGAACAAGTTCCCAAACTTGATTCTGTTCAAATTAGTTTAATTCCTCTTGCATAGCATCTATCCAAAAGCTATCACTACATGCTTCATCAATAGTTTTGGGTTCTAGCTGTGAAATAAATTCAACACTAGAAACAATTTCTCTACAGGATGTACGAGTACTTACTCCTTTGGTAATATCACCAATTACCAAATCTTTTGGATGATCAGCTGTAAATTTCAACCTTTTTGGAAGATTCTGAAGATAGCTGGTTCCTGGATCTTCTCTAGGAGGTTCAGCTAGTGCAGAGCTTGGTTGAGGATCAGCTGATGTTGAGCTTGGTACAGTTGGATCTTCGTCATTGTCATCGATCGTCATCTGATTTAGTTCATCAAAAGTAACGTTGATTGACTCTTCGATGATCATGGTTTTTTTTGTTGAAGACTCTGTATCCTTTGCTCTTGGCTGCATAACCTAAAAATATACCTTCATCGACCTTTTCATCAAATTTTTCCAAATTGTCTTTTGTATTAAGAATAAAACATTTACAGCCAAATATTCTAAAGTATGAAACAGATGGAATTCTATCAAACCATAACACAAATGGAGTCTTCTTCGATTTGGGTCGAATTAGAACTCTATTGAGTACAAGGCAAGCTGTGTTGACAGCTTCAGCCCAGAAATATTTGGGTAGGCTAAACTGGTTTAACATCACTCTGGCCATTTCGGTTAGAGTTCTGTTCTTACGTTCCACAACTCTATTTTGTTGTGGAGTCCTAGGGCATGAGAACTCGTGTACAAAACCGTGTGTGTCACAAAAATGCTCAAAATCAGCATTCTCAAATTTGCCTCCAAGATCGCTTCTTATACGAGTGATTATGTAACCTTTTTTATTCTGTACCTTCTTGCAAAAGACGACAAATTCGGATAATGCATCATTCTTGCGTGTCAAGAAATATACCCACGTGTATCTAGAAAAATCATCTACAATTACGAAAGCATAAAGTTTACCTCCGAGGCTAGCAACTCTGCTAGGACCAAATAAGTCCATATGAAGCAATTGTAGAGGTCTAGTAGTACATACTGCGTTTACTGACTTGAATGTAGATCTGGTAGCTTTGTTCTTTTTACATTGACTGCATACCGAGTCCTTCTTGAATGTAATGTCCAGTAAACCGCGTACTAGCTTCTTTGTGGATAATCTTGAGATCGTATCCATATTTGCGTGACCGAGTCTCATATGCCATAGATGACTCTCATCACTCTAGGCCATTAGGCATCTACCTGAAATGTTAGTTTCTTCCAACAAATAGAAAACATATATATTGTCTTCCCTGATTCCTTCAAAGATAGTACTACCAGTTGAGCTATCAACTATAGTACATTTGTTTTTGCCAAAGTTGATGCCATAACCATGATCAGCTAGATAACTTATGCTGAGTAGATTATGTTTCAACTCGGTAACCAGACAGACATCCTTAATCACAGGATAGGGAGACTTACCAACATCACCGATACCAATAATATACCCTTTCAAGTTATTACCGAAGGAGACATAGCCTTCCTTCTTTTTCTTCGACAGTGTTGCAAATAGGGTAGCGTCACCGGTCATATGCCGTGAGCAACCGCTGTCGAGAATTCATTTGCTTCTAGCATGTGAAGGGTGTTCCACCTACAAAACAGTTTACAGATGAAACTTTTGGTACCCATTTCTTGTAGGGTCCTGTATTGTTAGCTTTAGGTATCCAAGCATAAACATTTAAATCAACAAGCTTTCTCATTCTACATGCAGATGAAATATGACCAATGAGGCCACAATAATGACATTGTGCATGCCGAGTGTTAAAAGCTGAGTGGTGTGCATGGTTGGTAGGTTTAGGTTTTCTAGTATAGAAGAAAGCATACCTATAATCTTGTTTGGGCTTAACCTTTTGGGGTAAAGGTTTTATAGGGTTAGGTCTGACAGTGTTTGGCTTGGGAATGTTCCAATTTTTCGGTAAGTGACACGTGTTAGGGTAGGAAACAGCAGGCTCAGGCTGTTTTTCTAATCTAATTTCCAATCTTTTGGAAGTGTCATATAACTTAGTATAATCAGAAGTGAGTCATTCCATTCTGATTTGTACACATCGAAGACTTTTTTTCTCTATAGAAAGTTCTTCCTTGAGTTAGTCAATAATTTTGTCTTTCTCTTCAGATGACTTGGTAGTCTCGTGTAATAAGAGCTTTGTTGAAGAAAGCCCACCAGACTCACTAATATTATTTCTAACCTCAGCTAGTAGGTCGGTAAGTCTACCTATTTCACCTTTGTACTCTTTGAGTACCTTCTTAGCGGTCTGATACTTACTACGCAGTTTCCTGTAATCAGTCATCAGGTCACTGAAGGCATCTCCTAATTGCTCAAAGGTGAAGTCATCATAAGTATCAACTACAGGTTCAGTAGGTACCTGATCGGATGCCATAAAGCATACGTTTGCAGCGTCTTCTGATTGTTCGACTTCTGAGTCGCTGGCTTCACTTTCATGCCATATGCTGGTATTGGCATATCTTCTAGATGTTTATTTCTTCAGGTTCCCTTTTCCATACCTGTTGCTCTTCTTGCTTGATGATGAGTTTGTGGGACAATCTTTCTTCATGTGTCCCTTCTTCTTGCAACCATAGCAAACAGCATCTTCTTGATACCAGTTGTTGTTGTTGTTCTCTTTGACTCTCTTCTCATGTCTCATGAATCTTTTGAACTTCCTTGCTAGGAGTGCTTGATCTTCAGCGTCAGATCCACTGCTGTCTGAGTCACCTTCAGCAGCTTTTCTGTGCTGAGCCTTGAGAGCGATCGTCTTCTCCTTTGGTGCAGGCTCTTCAAAATCTTGTAGCTCCAGTTCATGAGTGAGTAGTTTACCCATGAGTACTTCGAGGGACATAGTTGTGAGGTCGTTTCCTTCAATGATTGCAGTAGCCTTCGGAATCCAGTTCTTGGTGAGTGCTCGCAGGAGTTTGCGAATCTTTTCATGGTTACTGTAATCTTTGCCTAAGGAGGACAAAGGATTTACAATATCCAGAAATCTTTCGAACATTTGTGTAACTATTTCGTTGGGCTTCATCTTGAACGCTTCGTACTCTTGAGTAAGTCTGCTGACTTTAGATTCTTTTACTTGAGTCGTGCCTTCATGTGTGACCTCAAGTAGCTTCCACACTTCATTATCCGTTGTGCAGATTGACACCCTGTTAAATTCAGTTCTGTCTAAAGCACAAAAGAGAGCATTAATGGCACGTGCGTCAAGACTGGCCCTTTTCTTTTCTTCCTCTGTATATCTGCTGTGGGGTTTTTCAACTAAAACTCCATCAACATTTATACGAGGTGGCTTTTGATAGCCATCAAGAACAATGGACCATAAATCAAAGTCAAGTGATTTCAAGAAGAAACTCATCTGTGTTTTCCAATAGGTATAGTTCGTACCATCAAACAGTGGGGGTCTGTTTGTGGCCTGGCCTTCACTTGTGAATTTCACAGTTGCCATGTGTTGTGCTGTGATCTATACAACAGTTAAAAATGAATAAATAATTGTACCGTTACCTTCGCTTTACCTGTAACACCCGCTCTGATACCAATTGTAGGAACGAAATAGTAAAGCGTAATACTCTAGAGGAGGGTGAATAGAGTTGGCAGCGGAATAATGCTAATTAAAAAAAAAGTTAGCAGCACAATCACAGAATATTAATCACAACTGAAATAAAGTAAAGACAGAGTTAAGAGAGCAAACGCAAAGACAGTGATGTATACTGGTATCCCTCTGTTGAGGACTAATCATGTCGGTAGAACTCTTGCTACCAGTTGAATCCACTATTGGAAAAACTGCAAATTTTCTTACGAAGTCCTTGCAACTTCTACAACGCGAGCTTTGATACGAAGAACTCGTCCAACTTCAAATGTGAAGAGGTATTCTTCAATCAAGCCTTCTGATTACAATCTCTCAGAAACTTCTAGACCGTACCGCACTGGCAAATCGACTAGAGGATTGTAATTGGCTTGGGATCTGAAATTAAAAGCTCTAGAAAACTCTTTGAAAGACTGAAAGCTTTAGATAGAGAGAAGATTGAAAGTGAATGAGTGAGTTGAAATGATCGAAATCTTTCTCTATTTATAGGACTTTCAAAGGCAGACTTCTGACAGAATTCGGGCAAAATTCGGGCAGAACTCTATGAGCAAATCTCGGTCAAATCCGCAACTGCAGGAGGACCAAGTTCCAAGGATTCAAAATCACAACGGCCACTAACCGAACTCTGGCTGAACTCTGGCCGAACTCGGTCCGAGTTCTGTCAGGGTTAAGTCAGGATTTAGTTAAGGTTTTGAAAAAGCTTTTTGGTGATTTTTGAAAACCTTTTTGAAAACCTTTTTGTAAACCTTTTTGAGAGGTCATTTTAAAAACATTTTGAACTCATTTGAGGGTAGCCTATTTGCCAGTACGACTCGGTGTACAATATATTCCTAGACTCAAATAAAATGAAAAAATACATTGCATAAGGAATTACAGACTCGAGTAGGCAAACAGATCTTCGGTCTTGAATTCAGTGGATAGCCATTCTTGATCATGTTCAAGAGTCCGAGATGTCCCGACTAGCTTTGTATATCCAGACAGAGTTTATTCAATTATTAAAATCAGGTTTGACCATATGACCAAATGGGCCAACATACCGCCGAGGCGTTGGTCAACCCAAGCGGCATGACGGTATACTCATACTGGCCATAGCGAGTCCGGAATGCAGTCTTCGGAATGTCATCCCGCTTTACCTTCAGCTGATGGTACCCGGTACGTAAGTCAATCTTCGAGAACACCCTCGCCCCGCTCAACTGGTCGAACAAGTCATCAATCCTTGGCAAAGGATACTTATTCTTGATGGTAAGGTTGTTGAGCACCCTGTAATCAATGCACAGACGTACCGTACCATCCTTCTTGGGGACGAAAAGAACTGGCGCGCCCCAAGGTGAAGAACTAGATCGAATAAAGCCCTTGTCCTCCAGCTCGTCGACGTGTTGGAAGAGAGGCTCAGCGCCCGGTACTAGGTCTAAAAAACTCAACATCATGATCTGGCGGCATCTCGGGCAGCTCCTCGGGAAATACATCCAAGAACTCAGCAATGAGTGGATATGGCAACACCGGTCCCGCCAACAACGCTCCGCAGAATCCATCTCCTAGCTCCGATGCACCCCTGGTGAACTCATACTCCGACTCTCCCGACGGCCTGAACAGAATCATGCCCCCTCTGCAGTCGATGCTAGCGTGGTGCATGCTCAACCAGTCCATACCGAGTACCATATCGTAACTCGGAATTGGCATTACGAGCAAACACGCACTCAGCTCCCGGTCTCTCAAAGAAACTCTCCGCCCCTTGCAAACATTATTAACTAGGATGATACCATTCCCAGTCATAATCTTGCAAGTCCTACCAAGATACTCAGCAATGATATTGTGCCTAAGAGAAAAAGAAACAGACACAAAGCTGTACGTAGCACCAGAATCAAATAAGGCCAAAGCTGGAAAAGAATCGAGCAGAATAGAACCTGCGACAACATCCGCAATAGGCTCCATCTCCTCGGCTGCAACAGCAAAGGCTCTACCCTGACCACCCCTCTACTGGCGGTGCTGAACAAACTGCTGCTGATGGGACAGAAGTGGACCCCGCTGCTGAACTACCGGCACACTAGCTGGTACCCTCTGAACAGGTGCCCTCTGAGCTGCTCCAGTGGCACGAGAGTTCTTGGGACACTCCCGCATCTGATGCCCAGCGGCACCGTAAAAGAAACACAGCCCCAGCCTCCTCCTACAGAACTCAAAGAGGTGATCGGGCTTCTTGCAGAAGTGGCACGGTGGATCATCCTGCCCTGGACGCTGCTGAACCCTCTGGACAGGTGCCCTAGCCTGCACCTGCTGCTGATGATGCTGGAACGACTGATGCTGAAGCTGAGGGCGCTTAGCAGCCCCCGCGCTGCTACTAACCCCCGAAAACAAATCACGATCCTTCTTCGGCTTCAAGCCCCACTCCCTCTCCACCTTTCGAGCCTCCGCATAAACCTCTGCATAGGTCGGATAGAAGGAAGGGATCAGGATCTTGATATCCCAGGTCAATCCCTCCCGAAAGCGCTCTGCTCGGATCACTGGGTCGCTCACCATGTACTCGGCGTATCGGCTCAGCCGGCCAAACTCCGCCGCATACTCCTCCACAGCCATACCGCCATGCTGCAGGTTCTAAAACTGCCGTACTAGGCCGATCTTGTCTGTGGAGGAAAAGAACTTCTCTCTGAATAGGGCCCGAAACTCAGCCCAAGTGTGGCCCTCTCCTGCAAGAGCCGGCTCATTCAGGAACCATGTCCGGGCAACATCTAACAACTGCAAGCCAACCGCCTCGACCTTCAAGTCGTCTGCCAGGCTGGAGGCCTTCATCTAACGCTCGATATCCTCGAGCCAGTCATCAGCATATATAATGCCCTCGGTCCCCTTGAAATCCCTCGGACCGAGCTTCTTGAAAGCCTGGATGTCCCCGATCTTCTGCTGCTGCTGCACCTCCCTCTGCGGAGCCCCACGCTCCACTGCCGCCAGAGCCAACCTGTTTACATCCTCCATACCCTGGCGCATGGCCTCTGTCTACCTTAACTGAGCCTCGTGCTGGGCCCGCTGGGACTCCAGCACCTGCTGAAAGAATACGAGCATCTGCTCCATATCTGTGGGCAGAGAAGGCAACGGAGGGATAGCTCCCATCACCACCGGAGGAGTCCCCCTGCTGAGGAGGAAGAACGCCCCAGACAACTCCCGTCGTAGCCCCCGGCACTGCGGGAAGAGCACCCGCAATGACCCCAGGGACAGTCATCGAGAGCGCTGGAGGAGTACCCCCGAGGGCCCCTACTGAAGTCCCATCTGCAGGGGAAGTGACCGGAGCCTGTCCGCCAGAGGTAGCAGACCTCTCCGTCTCCCCGTGCTCCTCACCAGGAGAATGAGTCATAACCATCCTGGAGACAGATTGAAAAGAAGATATCAATATGGCACATGAAGAATTATATCAAAGGAGGACAGCTAGAATGCAGTAAATCAATATCAAAGACGGCAAGCAAGATAAGCAAGGAAAGATCCTACTGTGATTGAGTACTCTTAGCCTACTACCTCTTATGTGTAACACAGGCTCGTAGTCAACACTCTAAGACGAGTGCCGCTACGACATCGCACTAATTGCGACTTCAGGACCTGCGTGGGCCACCACTAAAACGTGTCACGACCCGCACCCGCTATAAGGGCACATGTACGTGACAACGCCCAACCCTCACCGTAAAAATGGCGTGGAACGCTGTAGGTTTTCTATTCTAACAACAGTTTATATATATATATCAAAAACCTGTCGAGAATATGGTCAACTCCGAACGAAGGACAAGCAATGAATATATATGAGTGCTCAATCACAACTCTAAGATGATAAAGTAAAGACTGAAAGATAAAGACAACAAGACGATAAAATATAACCTGTCAAGTCCAAACACAAATAATATACAAGTCCAAGTCTCTAATACAGTCCAAATGTAATACAGTCTCAAAAGTAACTGGAGACAAGGTCCAGTACAAAAGACCTACTCTAACTAAGCAATAGGTAAAGTCTCGTCAGGCGGAGCTAAGCCCTGCTGGACCAAGTCTAAGCCCACTACGTCATTCGGACCGTAGTAGGTACTGCAATCCCCCTCGTTAGTATCTGTAATATTTTGTCAACATATCCAGTCAGGATGGAACGAGTACATATATCTCATAACAGATCTCAAGATAGAATAAAAGCTATAAGACTGTAAATAGAGCATATACAATGAAATCATGGAGTATACATAAATGTATCATGGCATGGTAAGCTGTAGAGCTAGAGCTAGAACAAGAAGGTAGAACTGAATCATGGTATGTACACAAATCAAGGTAAGCCATATGTCCAATGTGTGTGAGTAGTAGTTTCAACTTATGATCGGCTTGGATACCTGTCGAGAACTGGCCTGGCAAGTCATAAGTGCGGTATATGACACACTGTTCAAGAATGTAAGGGGATATGATCACAGGCATACGCTACTACTCCCCCTACCCCAACTGGTAGAATGGATCCAAACAGGACACATCACTGCACGGGATTCTAATGAGAAGATAACAAACCTTCTCTAGAATCAGTGACCATATATTGAGCAAGAGCTACAAGGGAGCTTGCACAATACATCCCAACCTAAGAAGGAGAAACATCTCTCATCGGGATCCAGGAATACCAATCCGTGAGAACCATGTGTCAGGAATAAGCATATCTACACTAAGTACATGAATCATAACAGTTATCATAAATTGGGAAAAAGTTATCAGAGAATGTACTCGCCTGTAAGATGATAAAATATGTCAACCGGATCCACTGCAGTGTCTCGAGGACCTATAGAGAACAAGACGTATCAATACTATGTTTAGGAAGTAAGTTAAATCAAATTAAATCCTATTAAGTCATTCTAGGTCAACAAGTCTAGTTAGGTCAACCTTGGTCATAGGAGAACATTGGAAGTCAATCTGAATCAACTAGGTCGAAAGTTGACTTTCAGTTAACTTTTTGTCAACGGGTCAACCCTGGTCAACTCTAGTCAACCCTAAGTCAATCCTAGGTGAATGGTGACTAACAGTTGACTTTTGGTCAACTGTCCAAGTTTAATGGAATTTGGGACTAAATTGGGTAAAGTGACCATAGTTGACTTTTGGTCTAAAACGTCAACCGTGGTCAACGGAGGTCAAGACTAGGTCTAGGCGACTATTTCTAATCATTACCAACCCTTACAACCCATATCCAAGTCCATCTTAGACTTCGAAACTCATATCTTGGCCGTAGGCCAATATCCTAATTTATCCTTTAAAAGATAAAATTCTAGTCTAGGTGAATACCAAGTTAGCCTACCTACGCTTGGTATTTCGACCCATCTCTCTAGGGTAGTATGATACTAGCCTATAC